>JACGDI010000821.1:88061-116547 GCA_014898725.1 Jacaranda copaia
CACACACACACACCACACACACACACACACACACAAAGCCTCAGAGCCAAGAGGTGGGACGCAAAGATCCAGTGGTGGTTGTGGGGAGTAATTTGGTGGTGATATTTGGCATGAAACAGGCAGAGAACAGGTATGACCAAAGCAAGCAAAAAATGGGAGATTTTTTCAATCAAAAATGGGCAAGAGCTTGAGCCCATCCGCCGAGGCGGCAGCGGCGGCCACGGGTGTGACCCGAAGACACTTTCTCTCCAGAGAGAGAAAGTGGCCACTGACATATACGAAACATTAATTTCTCAGACCATTCACGCACACCACATGTCCTTACACAGGAAGAAAGCTACAACACACTTATGCTAACCTGTGCTTCTACGAATGGCACTCGATGTTTGGCGATAAAAAGGTAATGCCACAGTCTGCGAGGAGAAGCTGAGCATTTGCGAGCTGCTGGGGGAGGAAAAACTGAGCATTTGCTGATGATCAGCTTCAGTTAGACTAGTGCCATTATTACACCTCTGAAAAGGAATTTTCATCATTGCCTCACCACAGGAAGAAGTCTTGGCAACTTTAAGACCCCTCAAGTCATCTTCATCTACTGTGCTTTCTTGCTTGAGAAATCCAGATCCATACAGTTTGTGGGCAGGCCCTCTAGCAAAGCTGCCCCCATTGTTGGAATTAGGTGCAGTTGCTGAGTTTGACGAGACCAAATTATCGAAGTCCACCACCCCAAAATCCATAAAAAAAGGAGAGCAGCTGCAAAAGATTATCACAGACCCACCAAGCAGCTGAAATGGAGCAACGGGTCATTACATAAGGAGACAGAAGTTTGGTATGATGGAAGAAGGACCATCTTAACAGTGTGTATGGTGCTATGCTATGTTTGGCTAAGCAGAGCTGAAACGGGAAAATCGCACTGGTTTTTGCATAGTCGAGTTTGATGTTTGTCAAAGGAAAAATAATTGGAGAGAGAGAGAGAGAGAGCACAGTGGAAGAAGGATGCTGTCTGAAAGGTTTAGTACGATGCAAAAATACTTGCTACAACTGCGTACTACTATACATAGCGTGTGTGTGTGTGTGTGTGTACATTTAATCTCATGAAAGAAAAAGATAAATCTATTGTACCATAATTGTTTCCTACATGGGAATACGTACCTAAGCATTTTGAAGTGGGGATGATATGATTCTTGGTTTAAATGCACTTAAAAGTTTTCCCGTGAGGAAATATCAAATAATGAAATGCGTGACAAAGTTTGAACTACTATGGACTTATTTTTGGACTTCAATTGGCCCCAAACCATGCACTACATAATTATTGCTTCTCTATGTGTTGTTCTTTGTATTTAAAAGAACAAGGGAAAGAAATAGCTTGTCATCCGACTATATTGTGCATTCTTCTACTTCGGTAATTAATTAATTTTTTGAAATTTTATTATTTTATTGTACTTCTTTTTTTCACCTTATTATTATGTATGAATCAATTTGAAGCAATATTGTGGTAGAATTTCATTGTGTCAATGGCAGGAGCTTTTTTTTAAGCAATTTGAAATGTTTAGCCAGAATTGGTTCATATATGACAAGATAAAAATAAAAAGTATAATTTGAATGATAAGTGCCATAAAAAAAATTAGTTAAAAAAATGCACATAGTTTAAATGATAAAATATTTTATTCCTTAAAAAATAACATAAAAAATGTTATCTTTTCTGCTATAATAAAATTATGGATGTGATCATTTAAATTATATTACAAATTTTGTTTGTTGGAATAGCAACTTTCCAAAGAGATTTCTTTTGAAGGAATATGCCGGGAGCGAGTGCAATAAAAATCAATCTATACTTGGCATATATTTTTTATGATTTAAAAAATCAATTCGTATTTAGTATAGGTATAGGTATAGGTATAGGTACTTTATATTTAAAAAATAAGATAAGATTTTGATTATCAAAATCTCTTATCACTCTCTTATTAGTGTAGACTATTCATGGAAACCACAACCGGTCTGATAGCAAGGGATGAGACGTGCTACAAGACGAAGCTGCATCGATACATTATGCAGCACTTCTCACAAAATCAAGTTTGATATGTTTGTCCCATTTTTTGTTTTTCTTTTTGCATTTGACACTGCATGTTTGTAATGAAATTGATGCAATTTTCATTTAACTGTTAGCTACTCGCCAAATCTCGATTCATATATTTTTATAACCAACTTCTATATATGAAGCGCCGAAATCAAGTTCTAAAATTTACTTAAGAATCCAACATTTTATGTTATTATATTATTAATTTTATTAATTCTGCATATTAGAGAAAAGATGAGATATATCATTTATCACATCAAAACATCAAACATTAATTTGAGTGTTAATTAATTACTTATTCTAAATCAAGATTCATGATTTAATGGAAGAAGCTATTGTCAAATAAACAAACAATATTCGCACATAAATAAAAGTAGAGTTTTTAATTACATATTTAATTAACTTGAAATTTTAGTCACATCTTATGACTTTCATCGCATGGACTCTATTTTTAATGCCAACATGCATGTATGAGTAAATTAGAGGTGTAAACGAGTCAAGTTTGCATATGGCAAGTTCAAGCTTAGTTTGTTAAACAAACAAAAGTTTAGGTAAGCTTTATCGAGTTCAACTTAATAAGGCTTATCACAAGTTAGTAGAAGAACTCAATTTGTATAAGGTCGGATGAACTTGAGTTCGTATAGATTTGGATTAGTTCAAGCTCATTTAAACTCATAATAAAATTTAGGTTTGGATTAGTTCAAACTCATTTAAACTCATAATAAAATCTATAATTATAAATTTTTAAAAAAAAATTATTTTCTAAAAAATAACAAATAAAATAATAATAATATTTACTTATCTTTATGGATCTTATTATTCAACTATATATACAAAATATAAAAAAACTTATTTAGACCCGCAAACTTTCGAATCGAATATTATTGAATTCGACTAGATTTATTTAACTAATTAGCTCAAATTATTCACGAATTATTTGGTATCATTTACACATCTAGGTATACCATAACAAAAGTCAAATAAAAAGAGGACAAAAAAAAAAGGAAGAAGACAAAAACGGAGTGGGTAGGAATAACAACAAGGGTCTTTAATTTGTGCCTTTTGGGGAATTACCCATATTTGTTGCGTGTCATCTTAAAATTCAAGTGGTGGGCAGCAGGAGCAAAGATGCATTTCCACGTCATCAAATCTCAAATAAATTCTACTTAATTAGATTGGTCACCCCCATTATGCTAAACTTCTAATTTTGAGATGTTTCTGGGCCAACTGGCAACATATATATATGGATTAGTTATATTTAACAAGATTATAAGCAGATAAAATGCACCACAAGTAGCTAGTGGTTAAAGTATAAATTAAGAGGGTGTTTAATTAAATTTATTTTTAAAAAAATTTAAGTTTTCTATATTATATATATATGTGATACTTTTGCATTGAGTATATATTTTCAAAATATTAGAATAAAAAAGATCATTTAATTTATAATATGACAGTAATTACAATTTTGTATTTTGAATTTTGAATTTTGAATTTTGAATTGAATCAAATTCTTAAAATTTTAAAATAAGTTGAAAAAATATATTTTTGGAGATGATAAAATCTTCTCTTAAATTCTTACCAGATTCCTGTACCCTTTATAAAATATTTTAAAAAAATTTATAAGCTCAAGTCAATGCTGTCAAGCTATCTCAGAATAATTAAAAATTGATAGTCTCCTCATTTGACCCAAACAGACAAAAAGAAAAAGACAAAAAAACAAAAAGGGTAGAGACTGAGAGAGATTACATTGTCCATAAAAAATATGAAGCTTTTAGTATGACTTATAAATGGCATATATATCAGGATTTTTGTAATGTTTTATTATTTGAAATTATTTTTTGTTGCAAGATATAGGAAAAATATAATTTAAAGTTGCTTGTTACAGAAGTAGAATGATGTGTTTACCGTATGCTTGGTAGTTTCTCATACCATATATTGTCAGCAGGCAAGATATCAATTTATTGTTTATGTAGACTAGTGATATTTGATCTTATTTTATAACAAAACATCAAAAAACATCAAGAGCAATAAAATTTGAATGTCAATGTTCTCTCTTTCGGCCTCCCTTTAAGATGTATTTTTAAAATAATCAAAACTCTCTATCATATGCTTGTTTATTGGACAGTATCTCAAAGTAATTTTACCTTCAATTAGATATAAAATATGGTCATCATTATTAGACCATGCCATCATGTGCAAGAATAATTGCCATAAATCTCTTCCAATTTCATGACTAACGGCTATAATGATAATTCGTCTTATCTCACGTTTAAGAATCTAAGATATATATATATAGATGTATTTGTCACTTTCTCCTAAAACACGCAGAATATGTGTCTTTTTTCCTAAAATAAACCTCCTTTAAAAGCACAAGGGACAAGAAATATATATACATATATATATATACTTGTGTCATATATAAAAAAAATTATGACACCCTAACTTATTTTTTAAAAATTGATGGTGAAATATATTTAAGAAGGGGTTAATTGGGCTTAAATTTTTAATGACGCATGGGAAGATTTTAATCATGTTATGACCAAAATAAAAGGGAGGTTTTTATACAGAACTATGTTTTGGCGTTATTTTGAATAAATAAGATTGAACTTGTATTTTAAATTAACCTGCCAGGAAATATAGAGATAAATAATAATAATAATAATAATAATAATGCAGTATACATAATACGGTAATTTATAACATTTTGAAGAAATGCTATCTAAATTACTTAAGTATTGTTTGGTTATGTTTTTTGTTTGATTTTATTATGTGTTTATTATATGTTTTGGGAGAATGAATTATTGGAGAATTTGAAAGTTATTTTTGGTATGTTTGTTTATATTTTAGAGGAGACAATTTTTACTGTAACAGTCAAATCAATACTTTTTTGTTAGATTTTTGGAATGAAAATGGGATGAAATGATTTTTTAAATATTAGAACAATAATAAAATAGATATAATGTATATATATAATATATATGTATATGTTGGAGAATGTACATTTTAGAGGAAAAATGAAGATATGTTTGTGTTTCCTCAAAATAAAGTTGTTCTGGGAAAACATAACCAAACAAAGCCTTCAATTTTCACTTCGAAATGTGTACTTACTAGATTAATTAAGTATTAGCAAAGTTTAACACAAACAACACACATCGACCAAAAAAACAGGGAGAAAAAAAACGAGAGCAAACTGGTTGGAACAGGCTTTACAGGAAATCTTCGCCAATACTAGTATACACAATATGTATGTTAGTATTAAAAACTATTACAAATGTGCTTGGACCTAAAAAATATAGAGGGGAAACAAAAAAGAAAAAAAAATTATATTATCGATTCTATTAATAAAGTTCATATCTCATTTTTTGTGTGTTTTCATTCAATTTTTCTAAAATGATCTTATTTTTATTTTTAATCTTATGTCCGCATAGATAACTAATATCTCACTAATGCCACTTTATATACACACAATTACCATATGTTATTGTTGTTAATTTTATAACTTTAAATATGTATTATATTTGTTTATATACATAGACCATATTGTATTTATATTTTTGTATTATTAATTAAATACACACACATTGAATGTGCAACAGCTGCTAGTGTTAAAATATCTGTTCCCCACAATGGTCATGCTCCAATATTTTCTCATGAAAAGGTATTTTCAGAAGACAACACCAAAACAAATAATATAATTAAATATATATTTATAAGCAGAGAATATTTTTACAACTGTAAAAGCTCACATCCAATTCTATTCAAACTCTACTCAGTTTAGATTTATTCATGTATAATGGTTAGAGATCGAGAGAATAATAATTGTTTGTAAAAAAATTTTCATATATAAATCGAGAGAATATTGTGAGATCATTTTCACAATAAATTCAAGCGTAATAAAATATGTTATAGCTTCATATTTGGGAACACGGTGAATATCTTGGAATCTCTATGTGGGAGTCGAATTTGTTAAATCATATTTAAGATCAATGCAAGATTTTCACATCACTGAATGTGATACTAATTTTGATAAAAAGTTAAATCAGATATTATATTCACGTAACTTTTTCGTACTTGTAGGATTTAATCATATACACAGAGAAATATGTAACATCCTCTGCTAAAGTTGTTATAGCATTCAAAACTAATATATGATCAAAGAAGCCAACAAAAATCTTAATAATAAATTCTTTATTATGATCGTGTGATTATAATATTATTATTATTAATATTTTATAAATTTCATGACTTTATTTTGTCTAAGCACAACAGTTATTCTTAAAATAAGATTTGCATTTTACAGTATATTTTAAATGGGGTTAATAATAATTTACCATACTATTAAATATGAAATGTTCGGAATACTCCCATATGAAAAATAAGCATACAAAAAACCTCCGTATGTTTTAAAAAACCATGCACACTTCCTCCATCTTCTCATTTGCTGCTCATTTAACATAATTTTAATATGAAAAGACTGATTTATCCTTAATCATTTAATATATTTTCAATTCAATTTAAATAATCCTTTATTATCATTTTTTTTCCCTTTCTTTCATTCTTTTCTTTTCTTTTAATTTCTCATATCTCTCTTCTTCCATTATTTCATGTATTTCTCATTTTATACATATATATAAATTTATCATTATTTCTCATTTCTCATTATTTCATATATTCTTATTTTAAACATATATAAATTTATTTATAAAATTAAAATCACTTTTATTTATATCTTATCAATTATATTAATCTTTCTTTCTATTATTTCATTCCAAAGTAAATAAAATTTAAATTTCATAAAAATATATAACACATTTTTTATTTATGCTTGAATACATATATAATATGTATACAATATATATATATTTATTTATCTATAAAATTTAAAATATATATGATATATTTATATACATATATTTTTTTGATAAGACATTTATACATATAGATATTAGTATATATGATGTTATTATCATATATATGTGATAATATATAATTATTTAATAACATCATCTTCATGTAAATTTATTTATTAAATTTAAATAATTTTAGTTATATCTTTTTTTCTTCTAATTATTGATTTCAAACTACGTATTATATATATTCATAAAAATATATAATATATTTATATACATATATATTTTTTATAAGATAGTTATATTTATATATTTAATATCATATATATGATAATATGTATAACAATATATACATTATAATACACATATAATATAATACATAATAATATATAATATATATCACAAAACCATCCCTTCCCACCCACCCAAACTATATAGGCTGTCGTGGCATTATTTGTGGCCAGATTTGACCACATAGCCACTAGCTGCCATGGCCAAGTAGGCATGGCGGCCGACAGCCGCCATCTGCTTTTGATTAATTTTGTTTTTTATATTATGCAATGTCGGCTACTGATTGGGGCTACTGGCCGTCGTTGGTTTTCAAGTGTATATATATATGATAATATGTATATATATACGCATTATATATATGACAATATTGATATGGGATAGCCCAATAAATCGAACCTAACAAGCTATTGACTCTAGAAAAGATTTCTTAGGCCCACTTAACATCCAAGGCCCAATGGCACTTTAGGACCTAACTAGGCTGATTTACTCAACCACAACTGCTTGGTTGAGTGAACAGTTTTCGACCATACCTAATGGGAGGCTTCAAGCCACTTTCTCCATTCAGCCATTCCTCTGGTAGGCCACCTTGTTTGGTTGATGATAGTTAACCAGAATGTCCACTCCAGCGCTAACTCATCATTGCCACATTAAATGCTTTGACAGGCAACGCACCTCCACATTAATGGCGCATGCCACCTGGTACAGCCTTTGCCACTAGCCCTGTCAAGGAGGCGCACCCCCAAATACTATTCACCCTAAAAAGCAGAAGATGATACCACTTGAAATAGTATCAGGATTGAAAATGACCAACAACCTCAAGCAAGGACAAGAGTCCACTACACTTGATAGGGGCATCTTAGACATATCATCCATCAAGAGAATGCCATAAATACCCCATTGCTAGCTACCCTCAAAGTATACCATATAATCTATACACTCTTACTCTGCTGCTTAATTATCTTACTCGATCAGTACTAACTTAAGCGTCAAAGTGCCTTAGTCGGGGGTACCTTGGCTAGTTTAACGTTGCTATTAGTTATAGGTCTCAACCTAAAAAGAATATCATTATTGAATCATTTGACCTCCCTGATTGAATTAGCCCAAACACAACCCTATTCATCATTACATACGACTTTCAACTTTATCATTTTGATGCTGTATGTGAGAAAACTTGAGATTGCAACTAAAAAAATGGTGAAGACTAGAAAATTCGCATCTAGGGGGGGATAATAAGAGATCAGCATCTCCATCCTCCTTCCACCCCAACAAGGTTCACACGCCCCGAGCCCTAGCACCCCGTAGGAGTAAGTTGTAATGCTGACCATGCCTCAGCTAATACAACTTATAAGTGAATAAATCTCTGCACAAATATCTGTTCAACTCTCTGTAGCATTAAACAGGCACACGATCGTACCAACCTCAACTGGCAGTGCAACTCTGCAACTGCCTCCACCAGAGGAGAGGTCCTCCCTAAACAGTCGTGATCATCAAGAGTCAAGGTGACCACTAGCCAGACAAGAAACGAGCCCAAGCTCCCCTAGGGAGAGAGGGGTCGACCTAAGCTAAGGGAAGAAATTACTGACTCCATAGACCATCACATTCAACCTAATCGAGCCCTGTAGTGTAAAAGGGTTGAACATTCCAAACATGATCAATGCGAAAAAGTGGATGAATCAGCAAACCATGCAGCCTGGCCTATTCGAGCTGATAGGGCTAAGTGCGTGAGGCCTTATTTTGACCAAAACATCACTCAAGTTGAATGGAAGGAGTGGAAAAAAGTTTGCTACCAAATGTAACAACTAAACAGATGCCTCAATGAGATCTTGAGAAGAAATACTGAAAGGGTGCCCAATCCAAAGGGCCCCCAAGGGTCTCGTCAAGAGAGAGGCTCATCATTTATCCAGGAAATTATTGACTAGTACATTTCCATCGACGCCAAGGTCCCGATCAGACTTCCATCGTATAATAGCTCAACAAATCCTAATGAGCACTTGATGTAGCTCGAACATATGATGCAACTACATGGGCACCATGAGTATATCCACACAAAGATATTGGTAACCACATTCTAAGGCATAGCACTTGATTTGTTTGTTAAACTGGAGCCCTTGTTGATATACTCTTATTATCAGCTTTTTGATAAATTCTTGCACTAGTTTCCTAGTCGGTGAAGGTAAAACTCCCCCATACTCATCTCCACAATGTCAAGCAAAATGAAGAGGAGTCCCCCTGTGAATTTTTCATGAGGTTCAACACAAAGGTCCTGAAGATTGACAACCCCAGGATTGATTTTTTAATCGACATGCTATTCTTAGGACTCCAGCATAAAAAATGCACCAATGCTTTAGTGCATGAGCACTTGTGGTTGATGGAGGAATTGCGCAACCGGACAGAGAGGTATATAACCCAAGAGGAGATAAACAAGCTGAAGTTTGAAAACTCTGAGGTTGAAAAAAAGAAAAATAAGGAGAGAGATTACCAGAAACATAGAGAGAGGGGTCAATCTCCAACAAAGCACTTCAATGACTATACTCCACTAAATATCCCAAGAAAAGAGATTCTATTTGCAACCCAGCATGACAATCTCCTCAATAAACCAAGGACGTTGATGAAGATTGAAGCAATGAAACAATCGAAGAAGTATTGCCACTTTCATAAATAAAAGGGGTATGACACAGATAAATGCTTTAATCTCTAGAATAAAATTGAGAGGCTTATCGAGCAGGGCCATCTCAAAAAATATATGGTTGTTGACACAAAGGCTAAAGGGGGCAAAATCAATCGGACTTCCTATAAGAAAAGGTCGGTTAGCCTAAAGAAAGAGGATAAAGGAAAGAAACCTACCCATTCGAGGAGTAATTGACACGATTGTGGGAGGTCTTGCTGAGGGGGACTCAGAATCAACAACGAGGTAGACTCAGAAGAGGCTAGAGTCAACCAAAGCTTTGCCAGTCGAAATAACATTCCATTTATTGATAAGCGTAGAGCCCATCTCTTTCATTGACAACGACTTGCTTTACCTCAAAAGGAAAAATATCAACCTTAAAACTAATTATCCTATGGTAGTTTCCATTAAGATTACCAACTTTAAGGTTAGAAAAGTTCCGGTCGATAACAGTAGCTTAGCTAATATCATTTTTCTATCCATGCTAAGAAGGATAAACTTAAGGCAAATGAAATTTAAACCTGTGCGTACCCTTCTAGTTGGGTTTGGGGGGTTGAAAATCATTTCAGAAGGGTCCATCAATCTTTTGTCATTTTTTGGAGAGGTGCCCCGAAGAAAGACCTTGATGATAAATTATCTGGTGGTCGATACCCCATTTGCTTACAATATTATGATTAGTTGACTAGCTCTCAATGATTTTCGTACCATTATTTTGACCTATCATATGAAGATCAAATTTTCAACCCCAACCGACACAGGCGAACTACTGTGTAACATTAAGGAAGCTTGGCGATGTTGTAACATTTCGATTGAGTCAAGTGAGCAGAAGACTTGACCTTAATTAAAGACCTCAGGGAATGCCCTTGTAGCAGAACTCGAGGAGAGATAAGTCAACAAGAAAAAAAGATTGGAAGACACTCAAGTTGAGCTCATTATGGAGTTCAAAATAGTCGAGCTAGAACCAAGAAACCCCAACAAAATTACTCAAATCAAAATAGAATTGAGCCCTTACTTGGAGTGTCCTATGGTTGATTTCTTGAGAAAAAATATTGGCATCTTTGCCTGAAAGGCATCTGATATCAAGGGAATTGACCCTAGTGTAATCGTGCGCCACCTCAATGTCAACCCCTTATATAAGCTGGTTAAGTAGAAGATGAGGACATTTAATGCCGAGAGGACTCAGATCATCAAAGAGGAAGTTAGGAAACTCTTAGATACAGGTTATATAATTGAAATTCAATACCATCTTAACTTTGCAATGTTGCACTAGTCCCAAAGAATGAGGGGCAATGGCGCATGTGTAATGATTTCACATATTTGAATAAAGCTTGACCTAAAGATCCTTACCCCATACCTCGAATAGATTTGCTAGTAGATTCCATGGCTAGTTGTGAATTATTGAGTATGATGGATACATTCTAAGGGTATCATCAAATATTCAAGAACCCCGAAGATAGGGATAAAATCTCTTTTATGGTTCCTAATAAGGTTTATTATTTTTTGGTTATGCCCTTTAGACTTAAAAATGCTTGAGCAACTTACCAGAGACTAGTCAACTTTATGTTCAAGAATGAAATAGGCAAGTCTATGAAGGTGTACGTCGACGACATGATTGTAAAGATCGAAAAGACCCAAAATCATTTGCTCGACCTCAATTACACTTTTGCAATATTGAGAGCGTATGGTTTGAAGTTGAATCTAAACAAGTATATGTTTGGGATTCAATAAGGTAAATTCTTAGGTTATATGGTCAGTCAACGAGGCATTGAGGCTAATCTGCAAAAGATATAGGCTGTTTTGGACATTGCCCCACATTGAATAGTCAGACATGTACAATAGCTGATCAAAAGGATTATTTCCCTTAGAAAATTAATTGCTCGATTGGCTGACAAGAACCTACCTTTCTTCAAAATTCTCAGAAACACCAAGAAGTTGGGTTTCCAATGAAACAAACATTGTGATAAGGCTTTGGTTGAATTAAAATAGTACTTATCTTCGCCCCTATGCTTGCAAAACCTAAACTTGGAGAAGTACTTCATATATACTTGGCTATCTTAGAGGTGTCGATTAGCTTGGTCTTAGTCTCAACCAGAGATAGAAGCCATCGATCGATTTACTATTACAGTAAGTCACTCCAAGGATTAGAACATAACTACTTAGAGATTGAGAAATTTGCCTTGGCACTAGTCACTGCGACTTGAAAGCTGCTTCCATACTTTCAGTCTCATGCCATGATACTGCTGACCAACCAACTATTAAAATAGGTGTTGTCGAAGCTAGACACATTTGGGAGGTTAACGAAATAGGCTATTGAATTGAGAGAATTTGATATCACCTTTTAGCCTAGATAGCCATCAAAGCGTAGGTCTTGGTAGACTTTATTGCTAAGAGAGTCAACCTGCCTAAAGAAAATTATGAAGCCCCTCTCACTTGGACTTTACACATTAATAGATCATCAACCACATTAGGAGGGAGAGCAGGAGTGGCTCTTCATTCCTTGACAATGGAGGAGTATGATTTTGTGATCAAGCTTGACTACATAGTTACTAATAATAAGGCAACATATGAGGCATTCCTCATTGGAATGAGAATGGCACTCGATCGAGGCATTGATCACCTGGCTGCGATCATGGACTCCCAGTTGGTAATAGACCAGGTTGAGGATAATTTTGAGGCTAAGGATTCAACAATGAGTCAGTACCTAGTGGAGGTCAGAAAATTACAACAATCATTCAAAAAATTCACCCTCAGTTAGGTACATTGATCTAACAATGAACAAGTGGATGCCCTATCCAAAATTTGCTAGCTCGACCAGAGGCATAAGAGATAGGACAATAACTTTTCTAGTCACTGATAGGCCATCAATTGGCTCACTTGAGGAGAACTTGGTAGGGAGTATCGAGGAGACTGTTACTTTATGACAGGATTTGATAAAACTCTACTTGAGCTACGGCATAGTCCTCGAAGATAAAAATGAGGCTCATCGCCTTCGAGGATAAGCTACCAAATTTGTGCTCAATGAGCATGGCCAATTATATAAGAGGTTGATCTCTGGACCGTTGCTAAAGTGCCTGGCTCACGACCAGGCTCATGAAGTATTGCAAGATATCCATGCAACCATGTGCAGGAACTATTCTGGGGAAAATCCCTCAAGCATAAAATCATCAGATATGGATACTTTTGGCCAACATTACTGAAAGACACTGTTGATTTTGCTCAAAAATATCTATCATGCCAAAAATTCTCATTTCAAACAATAAGACTCAGTCTAAAAGCAGAAGTACTAGAAGTTGGTGCGAAGCCTTGGGAATCACCCAATATTTTACTTTAGTGGGCAACCCTCAGTCGAACAACTAGACAGAGGTGACAAACAGGATGATTTTTGACCATTTGAAAGCCAGGATACAAGATATGGGATCAAGTTGGGTAGATGACCTCTCAGGAGTGTTATGGGCACATAAAATGACCCCTCACACAGCCACAGGTCATAGTCCTTATAGTTTAGTTTATGGGTCTGAGGTAGTCATTATCTTAGAACTCATACAGCATACAACATACAACATACAGCTCAAGTGATTTACTTCCACTAGCTCAAGAACACATCAGAAAGGAAGTTTGACCTTGAGACTATCGATGAGCGAAGGCAAGAAGCCTACAACACCATGCAGTGCTGTAGATCAAAGTGGCAAACAACTACAATAAAATAGTTAGGCTGCCCTGCTTTAAGGTTAGGGACCTCATTCTAAAAAAGGGGGAAATGTCTAAGAATGTTGGCAAACTCGACCCAAAATAGGAAGGACCCTATACCGTTGTGAAGGTTTCAAAGCATAACGCTTACCAACTTGCTAATATTAATAGGGATGAGCTCTCTCACCTATGGAATGCCATCAAGTTGAAGAAATTCTATATATAAAAACACATTGTAATCATTCTCGTATTCTGTGATATAAATAGAGTTCTAGCAACACTACTACTATTTGTTTGTGTTGTCACAACTGTATCTATCTTGCACTACTGTAAATTTCAAGTTGACCTCATAGTCGACCCACAAGCAGCTTCACGTTGCTAAATTAAATTTCAAGTCGACCCTATAGTCGACCAACAAATAGCTTCACATCGCTAAATCAAGCCAACCTCGTAGTTGATTGACAAACGACTTCACACTGCCAAATCAAGTCTCTAGTTGACCCCATAGTCGACCTAAGAGCAATTTCACGCAGCCAAATCAAATTTCTAATCCAAAGTTCCACGTTAATATGTTAGTCGACTCAATAACAGCTACATGTTACCAGCTTAAGGCTTTTTTAGCCCAAGCTATGCAATCAACTCGATAATCAATCAATAAGTCAACAAAATGCTACAGAGTTAAGACAACTTGAACTTGAACTAATTAAAATTGACTATAAAGTTGAGTAGGATTGCGAAAACATATTATTGAATGTACTTCGACAAGACCGTATATATCTCTCAACAGTAACCTAAGTCGATGATAAAGTTGTTGGGTTTTCTTATTAACTAACATAGTTCTCAACTTATCAACCATACAATTGTGATGACACAGTTGTATTCGACAAAAAAGCTATGAAGTTGATTTCATTTGACAAGAGAGATATCTAAATAATTTTCATTCATAAAGAGTGTTCATTACGACCTTTAAAAAAAATGAAAAAAATAGCATCAATGACAATAAAGAATTGAAAGATCAAGTTAGGCTCGACCCAGCACCTTCGGATTGACTAGCCTAAGTACCTTTCTATAAGTCCTGATTGAGCTTTGGCATCGCTGATGCCAACGATGGAATGGTTTGAGTTGACTACGAGGGCCCTGTAATGTCACCCATGAAATTAGTTTAGTGTAGCACGTATTGTGCGACGTTGACCTGCCTATTCATCATTTTGAAGGCAAGATCCTCAGCAAAGGTGAACTCACTTGTCAGTTCAGCTAGCTTGGCCTCAACCGTAGCCTAGTTTTGCTAGGCTTCAGTCATGGGCTCAATGGGAGCATTTATCACAGTATCCCTCTCCTTACCCCCATTGATCATACCATTTTCAAAATTTGGGTAAAGTTGTAGCTTCTTGTCCAAGGCAGGGCTTTTTTTGTCTTTATTTTCTTTCTGGAAAGCATAGCCCATATACTCAATATGCTTTATCGCCTTCTCAAACGTGCCGTGGGCATCATCGATGGATAGAACTACGTTCGCATCCTGGAAGGTTGAATTCAGCATGGATTATTGCATCACCTCCCACTGTATCATGGGGAATTATCAAGAGAATGCTGCTCGAGCCTCCTCGAGCGTAGCAGCATGGCCGATTGATCGACCAGAGGAGTAGCTCACTTACATATCCAAGTGAGCCTTTTTTAGCATGGAGTCCATTCGACTCATTTTCTCTACAGCCTCGATTAGTTGTTTGTCCTTTGTATTGAGTTGCTCTCAGAGGTCGACTACCTCCTTTGTTAGCTAGTCAATTTAAAGCTAGGAAGACTCGAGCTGAACCTTGAAGGTCTCTATCTTCCCTCCCTCCTATAACTTCTCGCGATCTACCAAAGCCAACCCCGACTGGTGGTAAAAGTGGTACCCAAACTAGCTTACTTGAAACATAAATTATTAGTAAATAATATAACTGGTTGAAATCAAAACTCAATGAGAGAGTAATCGACCTCACATTTACCATATTGCAATGAGAGGCCATAGCCCTGAGTGCCCCCACCTGGCTTAGACCCATAAACTTTTGCTGGTCAGTTGAGAAAAGCTTGATTACTATACACTTAAAGGCATCAGTACCCATCATCCCCGATGATATAATGGAGCTCGAGTTTGTGATCTCCATGGTTGGGTTAGATCCAAATTGGGGTGATGGCAACTTAGGAATTTGGAACAAAATGCTATTACTACACTTGCCGAACAAATAATAGCCAGTGATCACCTTCTATTTGCCTTTGTCATCCGCTATTCTTTTAGGTATTGAGCTTCCCTACTCGATCATTTGTCTTTTGCCCTTACTTGTAGGGCTGCTTCGAACACCCTTCGATGATCGAGTAGGTTGGGGCAACTATTCGATTTGGGGTATGGTTGGGATAATTAAGGGGGCTGGCTTCACTACAAGTGCATCTCATCGAGCAGCTGCTCGATGGCATTCGTCATTCCTCTAGGCTTTAGCCAAAGCCTCTCGTTAATTGCGGGCCATCATTTCTTTTTGATCTGCCAACAAAAAATGAAACAAAAATGATTAGAATCAAATAAAAAAGAATCTATAAGCATCACAGTTGACAAAGATCTCTACCTAGTCAGTCGCCTACGGGCCAGTCGAGCTCAGCAGACGACAGGCCAACTAACACCAAACATCTCTCCTCAGTTAGTACCGAGGCCTTAATCTGCCTAAACTTGATCAGGTCCTGAACAAAAGTATTGGGCCAACTAGGCATTTGGTTCCCTGGCATTTTAACGTGCCCCCTCCACCACCCTCTAGGAAAATTAAACTCACTAGGCCTTTGAACATACAAAATGTGTTTTTTCCACTCTTGGTCATATGATAAAGAGGGGATTACTAGGAATTTTCAATGTGGATGTGTTGTTAGATAATAAAACCCAAACTCTTCAATACTACCCGACTTTTGGGATATAGACAGATGGAACAAATTGGAAAAAATTGCAAAAATGGCTAGCTGGCCAAATAGATGCATTAGCACAAGAAAGTTGTATATGGTGGCAAAATAGTTAGGTAGAAATTATGTTATATAGACCTCGAGGCCCCCCAGGAGGTCGACTATTGCTAATGCTAGAGAAAACCTAAGCCTGCATTTAAATCCCTCATCGAACACCATTACGTACCCCCTCAGAGGTCGATGCATCTTACCCCAAGGCCCAGGCACTAAAAGTTTATATTCATCCAGAATATGATACATCTCCAGCGGGGTAGATTTTGGAGACTATTTCACTGTAATGGTCTAGTGTAAACAATCGATTGCGTGATGCTAACACTTCACTTGGACCAGCCTTACCCCTAGAGACAGCTCTCTAAGTACTCGAGTTGCTGAAGGTCGAGCTATCACTTGATGAACTATCAGAGATACTCTCAGATGCACTCTCAAGCGCACTCTCAGACGCACTTTCACCCCCAATCTCCCCCTGAAACTATACACTCTGGGACCTAGTGTCCTCACTATTTGATGCACTTGACATCTTTATAAAGCAAAATGAAGGAAAACAGGCGCTTGGAAAAGAACTTACAGTTGATTGCTTAAAAACTCTAAAGTGCAGAAAAGGTTAAAGGATTCTGAAAACTAGAACTCGACCAGACTAGATTCAATAAAAGTGAAAAATGAATGTTTCTACCCAACCTATATATAGGCATTTGGATGTCAGAACCCAAGCGGTAGTAATAATTGCATTACGCCCCTTGGTGCCTTGTATACTGCAATATAACTGATATATTAAATGTGTAAAACCCTGGTTGAGTATTCAAAAACCCTAGCTAATAGTTCAAAAACCTTGGTTGAATCCATATAACCATCATTCAGTTATCTAATCCCTGCTCCTTCCCATCATAAGCTGGAATAGGATTGCGAGTGGAGATGACTCATGATATAGGATAGTCGAACGGCCCAGTCTAACAAGCTATTGACTCCAAAAATGTTTCCAAGCCTACTAAACATCTAAGGCTTAACGACACTTTAGGACCTAGTTGGGTTGATTCATTTGACCACAATCGCCTGACCGAGCAAATAGTTCTCAACCACACCCAACAGGAGGCTTCAAGTCATTTTCTCCATTTAGCCATCCCTCTAGTTGGCTACCTTGTTTGGTTGATGATAGTCGACCAGAATACTCACTTCATCGCTGAATTATTTTTGCTGCATTTAATGTTTTGACAGATGGTGTGTCTCCGCATTAATGACACATGCCACCCAGTACGGCCTCTATCACCAGCCTTATTAGGGAGGCACACCCCCAAAGTACTATTCACTATAGAAAGTAGGAGATAATGTCATCTGGAATAGTATCGGTATTAAAAATGACCAACAAACCCCAAGTAAGGACAATAACCTACTACACTTGATAGGGGCATCTTGGACATATCATTCACAATAAGGCTATAAATACTCTATTGCCAGCCTCCCTCCAAGTATGCCATATAAACTATACGCTCTTACTCTACTATTCGATTATCTCACTTGATCGGTATTAACTTGAGCACCAAAATGCCTTAGCCAGGGACACCTTGACTAGTTTAACATTTGTTGTTGATTGTAGATTTTAGCCTAAAAAGAATATCATTATTGGATCATTCAACCTTCCTAGTCGAATTAGTCCAAACACAAACCTATTCACTACATACGATTTTCAACTTCATCAAATATATTATATTGTATATATATATATATATATATTTTAAGAATATAATATGATTTGATCTAAATCGTTGTTTTTTTTAAAAGGGGATTCACCGGTTGATGAATGAGGACATAATTATCTTTTTATATACAAAACATTAAACCCAGATGCATGCATAGACGTGTGTTTGACACCCATGCTCTCAGGGGGCTTTGTTGCATGATTTTAAAAATGACAATGGAATTTTTTGTATTTTTTTTGCGGGGGAAGGGGTGCCTTTTGCCTATTTCATTTTTCACATGGGGTACAATCAAAATTTTCCCATTTAAATGAGAATGTTTTATAAGATTGAATTTATTAAATTAATTAGATAATTTGAGTCAAATACAATCTCAAAATCTACTACAAGAAAAAAATAAGTTAGTAACAAAATAATAAGTGATAATATAAAAAATATCATTAATTATATATATTAGGCTACAAAAGATTTTGTTTTGTTACCTTACTAATTTTTATAAACTAAATAGTGATAATAATAGTATTTAAGTTATTATTATTGACAATTAGTGATATATCTATGATGACAACTTAGTGACAATAAAATTTTGTCACAAATTATAGTGATGTTTTTATTGTCATGAGGTAGTTAATATAAGAGTGTCACTAATTGTTATTGGTAATAAGTTAAAATATTAATTTTTGTTATTAATGAGTCATATTGTGGCAAAATAAAAATTATTGTTACTTAATACATATAATTAATAATAATTTATATATTAGATTTTATTATTTTTCACTAATATAGTATATTTTTTAGCGATCATTTCTTAAATATATATCAACACGGTTTCTACATTGAAGAGTTCGGTTCCTCAAATGTATTAATTGGTTTTGGGCAGTAAATTGAGATTACCTCCAAGACAAATGAGCTGATTGGACATAATATGTTAGGACAAGTTGGTAATTCTTTAAAAATAAAAAATAAAAAAGTTTAAAATAAAATACTAAGAATTTATAAAAAATAATGATATTTAAACTTATTTTTAAAATTTTAGTAAATTTCTTTAACTTTAACCACTTTTGTTATAGATATTCTAAAATTTTTATTTTATCTAAATATTTTAATAATTTGTTTTAAAAATAAATTTTAATATTTTATAAATTTTTAAAATATTTTATAATTAGATGCACAGGTGCGTCTTGCTTGCAATTTCAAACCGGTTGTTTCTTGTGAGCTGTAATTATTAATCAATTTAAAATGTGTCCCCGAACAGTGTGCAGAGTCGACCTCTATCACATCACCTTGGAATCCTAACAGCCTAACACTGCGTGCTAAGTATATCTACTCTAAGGACCAGACCAGAATAAAAATTCTAGAGAAAAGAGAGTAGAGAAAGGAGACTTAATTGTGCCTGTGCAAGAGGGTGATATAGACGTGTCAACGGTGGGGGCGTGGCCCATTCCCCTCTTTCCTCTTTCCCCTTTCCCACACAACAAACAACAGCACATTTATTCATTATTCACTCACCCCAACCCAACCCTACATGTATATTCCCGCCTAGCCTAGCCTAGCCTAGCCTAGCCTAGGTACATGGATGTACATTTTTGGATTTTCCTCAAAATTATTTTTTATCTATACATATGAAATGGATATTTTATAATATGAGTTGTAAAAACTATTGTGGAAAAAGGTGTTCTGCAAAGTGGGTCAAACAATGGAGTAGTTGTTTATTTTTTAATTTGGAGTTATGTGAATAATATTTTGAGATAAAATTATTTATTTAATTATATTTTGAGAGTTGGTAAATTTTATTGATGATATTATATTAATAATTTTTTTTATTTAATTAGTGGGATGAAATGAATATTTCGATATTAAGTATAGATGTATATATATAGATGTAACGATTGGTATATAATAATTTATACATTGGAGAATGATTTTTTAGAAGACATATTAAGGGGAATTTTAGGATGTATATAGTAAGGGATATTTTGAAAATAATATTGTGTGTTTTAAACAGCAAAATTGGAGAATGTGATATTTTATTTATTTAAATTTTGAAAATTAAAAAAAATATCATACTAGAACAGGAACAAACAACACCAACAAAGTATCTTAATTAATTTTTACAGAGACAACCAAACAAAAATAAATATTAGTCGGCAAATATTCTATATTCCACACCACCGGTTGTCACTAATGATTTGTACGTAGATATATATATATATATTATATGTGTGTGTGTATGGATATGTATATACACGCATTGAGTGTGCTTGTGCGTGTGTTGTTGATTGAAGGGGTTCGCTTCCTCTTTGCCGACAGGAATGGTTGGGACCCTATCCAGCCTTTTATTAGCCATATTTAGCTTCTTTTGCCCACTTCAAACAGCTACTTTAAATTATTTTTGAACCCCACTCACTCTTCCTTTTGTCCTGATATTTTCCTGCTGCTTTATTCATTATCTTAAATTTCTCCGGTGGTATCCCAGGAATAACGATGCGGGTTGAAATATTTTAAGGGCCAGTTTGGTTGGCCGATTTAACTCCTTTATTTCAATTTTGATATGACAATGTCAGGCCAACAACACCTATTATTATTTGATTGTTATTATAATAAACATTCAGTCTCTGATAGTGCATCAGATCGTGTTTGTAAACTTGAACAAATAACTCCAATCATAACTCTTGGATGCACAATTAATCTCATGAGAGAGTACACTAATTTTAGGAGAATATTATCGAATTATTTTTGTCCAGCCAAATTGGCCCATATAAAATTGTGAAAAAATATAATGCAAATCCAACATATTAAAATTATATTATAATCACTTGATTTGTGATGAAAAGAACCAATTATAAACTAAATTCCAAATCCAATCAAATGAGGCCTGAGAAGATGTAAAAGGTGAGCCATGGAAACAGTAATAACCGCCTTTTACAATCAAACTCCTTACTCCCTGCCCAACCCAATTAGTTCGCGTGATCTCTCTCTCCAAGCACTTTCCATATTTTTTTTTTAAAAAATAATTTTGATATTTTTCCAAAATAGAATTTCTGTTGCTCAGTGGTTTGAAGCTCAAGTGGCATCAGTCTTTCCTTATTACGTGGGAGGTATTGTATTTAACCTCGAGTGGTTGCATTATGTGCACTTTACATGCATTGTTGATAGTTTGGTTTGAAAATAGAAAAATTATTGATTTATTAATAAGATTGATATATTCATCAATTGTAATTCTCTCTAAAAAAGAAAAAAAAAAAAGACATAAGATTTCTCTTTAAAATATATAAATAATATATTTTTTTTCTGGTCGCATAAGTATATACATTTTGCGTTGTGTCTCATGATATTAAATTCATTTAGGAAAGAAAGAAATTAAAAAGGGTTCACTGCCTTATAAATGTATGAACACATACCAATTATGAGTTGAAATCTTTTCTGAATAAACGGAATATAACATTTCGAATTATTCGGAATCATTTGATAATAGGAGAGCATTGGTTGAGGTCATTTATCCAATCGTACCATTGCATCCAAACGGACTGCGTAATTGTCTCCGGTGGAGGACAGAACGACCCCACCAAATTAATTAGGTTGTAGATGAGCTGACGAAGGTTGTGGGTTGTGGGTTGTGGGAGAATCTGCATTGGATTTGGTAAAATTTGTGGGGTAAACAAACTCCCCCACATCATAATTAATAAAACTACCGCATACGTCATGAATAGTGTTTAATCCACAGTCTAAAAGTAAAAGGACATTAAAGAATATAGTTCTGACTCATTAATGAAGAAAAACAATGATGTGCCGAGTCCACTGTATCGCATTACGAGAATTCTGCCATGGATTAATTACTATTTGTCGAAGATGGCTTTTTCTACTAATTATGGGGGGTTTAGTTGCGGGCACTTGATTTGTGGTTGATTGCAGCTGACAATGTTTTAAACAAGCCAAACCAGCGTTTTGAGAACCGGCCGGCCGGATCGGGAGTCGGTGATCTTTTCAAAGCACCTCCTTATTAAAAATTAATTCTGTGTAGGTAAAAAATTGATAAAATTAGTTCTTTAAAGAATTGATTCTCTCATTCCTTTTTATCTTTCCACAAAAAAGTACATTTTCTAATAAAAATTCGAACAATCCACACCAGTGCTCACTGCATATTTGGTGTGATTGATTAATTAATATTTTGTTGTAAACCTAACTGGTTTGCTTTTGGTAATGATCATTTGTTGAACTTACAGGAAAGATTTTATGGCTTGTGGCTTGTTTGATATTTTACTATGTGAACTTGCCTATGAATTTTTCTATAGAGTATTCTTGTTTGTTTATTTCGAAAGGCCGAAAGTCTAAAAAATTCAATATTTTTTAGATGAAATTTTGAAGTTTAGAATGATGTATAATAGAGGAATGAACTTTGCTAATATTTTTAAAGTAGGCGATTAGTATTGTCAAGATAAAATAAATAGAATTTTAAAATTTAGAAATGACTATATTTTTTATTTTTCATATTACTTATAATAGTATGTATATATATATATTATTTTTATAATTATGATGTCATATTCATGGAAACAATTGTTAAACAATACATCGTTGAATCGAATCTAGCTTTGATTTGATTTTCTTCGAAACATTGAGTGAAGTTAAGTACACTGCAGTGCGTCACCATCAAATAAATTTTACTGTTGCAAAATTATTCTTTTACCCCTTGAAATCAGATGTTACATTGAGGACAGATGGATAGCTGTGAATTGAAAGCACTTGCTTACTTATATTTGTTGGGAGTGGAAGCAATAAGAGGCCATGTGGGAAATCCGGAAGCAAGCAATTATACTCTTAGGTGAGCAATAATAGTGGCCATATCAACTTTCCTACTTAAAAGGACATTCCAATTTAATAGCCATCATATCCTAAAACGTGACTCCAAGAAGCAAATAATTGGGGAGTCATAGGCCCAGGTCTTAGATAAGTTGAAGAAATTATGCTCGGGAAATGTCTAAGTTAAAATCCATTAAAATCAAGATACAAACCTAACCTTGTCTTTTCAATATTATAAGCTCTTGATTATTCACTCTTGATTGACATTTGACGACGATAAATTAGAATGATAGAAAAGCTTATGCAATCGTTAAAATGAGAAGGTATGCATGCATGGATAACTAAATTGCAGAACTGATGAACAAAAATGGGTTTTAAAGCATTCTCGTAATAAATGGTGACTTAAGTCGTGCACCAAACCATCCAGTCCCCCCCATTAA
Source organism: Jacaranda copaia (assembly GCA_014898725.1). Lineage (NCBI taxonomy): Eukaryota > Viridiplantae > Streptophyta > Magnoliopsida > Lamiales > Bignoniaceae > Jacaranda > Jacaranda copaia. The sequence goes on from JACGDI010000821.1 coordinate 111,533, forward strand.
GAAACAGTGCACAAGTACCACTTCAAGAATTTGAAGCAAACATATAATTCTGTTGCTTCAGGGGGAACCGAATAATAATTGTAGTGTCGTGTATATAGAACTTGGCTTTAATATTTCCTTTACTTCTCGACATATTCCAAATTCGTCTTAAAATTGACGATAAATTAGTACTTTCATAATTAATAACATGACACTTAAGAACTTTCAAAAAAACCCTTAAAAAATTGAATAATTCCTTGACATTTTTAAAATTCACATTTTATTGATCGAATTGGGTTTGATCCAACTCAAATTAATCCATGGCTTAAATCATATTTTTCATTGGATATTCAAAATTGGACAGCCCAAATCAAGCTCCCTCAAATATTGCATATTTGTCAAGTAATAATTACGTATAAATACCTTTTAATTTTGATAATTACATGCACACAATCGTGTACAATTTTTCCTATTCTCTCAATATTTGATCTCGCATCCACCAAACACTGATTTAACCACATAGGATTTTAATTAGGCAAAGCCCAATGACTTTGCTAGACATAGAATAGAAGTAATTCAAGTACCAGATTCGATCTATCTAGAATCTACAAAGCATATCATACATTTAATAACAAAAATGGTATCCAACATATAGAAAATAAAAATACATAAATTGATGTGGTTAGGCAAAATTCGCATGTATTCATAACAGTTTTCTTTCTTTCGTTGCGAAATTTTTTTATCAATATAAATAAATCTTGAATTTAATATATCCATACCCAAGATAAAAACTCATTGGACAATCATGCACTTTCAAAGTTACCAAAAAAGGTAATCTCAATCTCTTTGTATTGCATTAATCGTAACTCAAAATAAATATCTCATAAGTTTCATGAGTATATTTTGAGTAATCAATTATAAAGAAGTTCTATTTATAATAATAAATTATTTAACTAGTGCTCCTGAAATCAAAAAAGGTAAATTTGCCAAATTGGTTTCGTACCTATAGCCTTCTGGCAATTTGGGACTTTATTTTTTCAGGCCGTAAGATTGGTATACTAATTCCTAAAATTTGGCAATTTAAGGACAATTTGGGAGTGAATGTCATTTGCTACTGGCCCCATTCTACATGGTGCACAACATGGTGCTGCGTGGTGTCATGTCACATCTTCTCTCCTACGTGGCATGTGGTGTGGCAATCACTTCTTGCCATGTTAGCACATGTGTAACGCTAGACCCAAAAAACAAAAGAAAGAAAGAAAAATTTACACAAAAAATCAAACAATAAGTACATAAAAATTGAAAAGAGCAAAAAGATAAAAAATAAATAAATCTTAAAAAATATTTATGTACTTATATATATATATTCACATATATAAACACACACACACACACACATATCCCACTTGCTAAATTATTGAATTAAATGAATTGAGTGCTAAAAAAAAATTTAAAACTTACACATCAGAATTTAAAATATCAAATATCCTTCAAATTTATAAAATTTTATTTCATATGCATTTATCATCTAATTTTTTTTAAATAATCTAAGCTATCACTTTAGGCCATATAATTTTGATAAGGTTAAAAGTCGTTTTTAGTGAATTGGGTAGTGTTTGGATTAATTCGATTAGGGAGGTTGAATGATCTAACAGTGATATTTTTCCTGGGCTGAGATCTGCAACCAATAGCAAACCTCAGACTAGCCGAGGCGCCACCGGCTAAGGTACTTCGATACTCAAATTAGTACTGGTCGAGTGAGATAATCGAGCATCAGCGTAAAAGCGTAGTGTATATGGCATATCTGAAGGGTGGTTGGCAATGGGGTATTTATAGCTTTCTCCAGGTGGATGATATATCTAATATGCCCCTATCAAGTGTAGAGGACTCTTGTCCTTTCTTGGGAGTTGTTGGTCATTTTCAATTTTAATACTATTTTAGGTGGCATTATCTCCTACTTTTTAGGATAAATAGTACCCTGGAGGTGCGCTTCCTGATAGAGTTGGTGACAGAGACAGTATTGGGGTGGCACACACCATTAATGCGGAGGCATGCTGCTTGTCAGAGCATTGAATGCGACAAGGATATAATTTGACACCAGAGTGAGCACTTTAGTTGACAGTGATCGACTAGACAAGGTGGTCGACCAGAAATATAGTTGAATGGACTAGGTGGCTTGAAGCCTCTTCGTTGGGTAGGGTCGAGCACTATTCACTCAACCTAGTAGTTGTGGTTGAGTGACCCGACTTAGTTAGGTTTGGAAGCGTAGTTGCGTTTTAGATGTTAGGTGGGCTTGAAAACCCTCTTTGAAGTCAATAGCTTATTGGGTTGGGTTTGTTGGGCTATCTAATATCATGAGTCCTCCCCACTCGTGGTCTTGATCAAGTTTGTTGATTGGAAGGGGCAGGAAGTAGACAACTAAATGACGGTTATACACATTTGACCAGGATTTTTGAACTATCGATTAGGGTTTTGGAATTCTCAATTGGGGTTTTGTGCATTTAATGCATTAGTTACGTTATGGTATACGAAGCACCAAGAGACGACTGTACAATTATTACTACCACTTGGGTTCCCACGTCCGAATGCTTATAAATAGGAGGGGTAGAAACCTTCATTTTTCACTTTTATTGAATTTGGTCTGGTCAATTCTTGTTGTAACAATAAATTTTCTTGTATGCAAAAATCAAAATTACAAAACAAGAAAAATTTTACAAATAAATTCAAAACCAATCAATTAATCAACTATGGATTCTATTTCTAATCTAATCATCTGATTCTTTCGTTTCAAATATAATTTTGAATTTAATGAGTTTCGTGAAAAATATCTTCAATGCCGTGGATCTCCCTTAAATTTGACTTGAATAAAAATAATGCCAACTCAAGGGTTTCGCCCCTTAATTTCGAATCAAATGCTAGAAATATATGAGTTTTGTGAAGAACATCTTGGGCATTGTGGATCTCCTTGAATAAAAACAACGCCAATTTGAGGGCTTCGTACCTTGATCTCGAATCAAACGCTAAAAATATATGAGTTCCTTGAAAAATGCCTTAAACATCATGGATCTCCTTAAATAAAAATAATGCCAATTTGAGGGTTTCGCACCTTGATCTCGAATTAAATACCAAAAATATATGAGTTCTGTGAAAAACGCCTTTAACATTGTGGATCTCCTTGAATTTGGTTGAGAGAATTGCAGGACTCCTTCCAAGTTTCTCTCGTCTGCTAGAATTTTGTATTGTGTCAAATGAACTGGAATCACTCCTTTATATAGGTGCTTGAAAGAAAACTTCTTGATTGACTTGAATCCTTCAAAGGCTATTTCTTTGACAAGATAAAGTTAGATATCAAGAGATAATTTTAGATATATTTGATTTGATAATATCAAATATCAAAAGATAATATCAGTATCAAATATCTTTGATTTGATTGGTCCATAAATGCAGACACTTCATTTTTGACACGTGTCAATGCTTGATTTGAATATAAAATAAATACTAAATTATTAATTAAAATTAACTATTTATCTTTTGAAATTAAATTTAATATATCCCAAAATTTAAATAGAAAATTTTAAATTAATATTTAATATATTATTTTACACGTGTCACTTCTCAATTGGTCAAAATTTAATATGTTTACAAATTCCCCTATTTCAAGGCTTGACGAAGAGATGCAAATCAATTCCAAAAAAGACGAGACTTGAAGTATGTGAAAGTATATATTCAATAATATGTGGGTCAAACAAAATCTCTTATCAACAATTAACATGAAAAGCCTAAAATCATTTTTTTTTAAATAAGACTAAATTCGGCTACAGGATGTGCTTCACATTTTTTTGGTTTAATTCTACAAAAGGCGCACAAGAAATAATGTGTGATTTTGGCATTATTCATCCTTCAAGTTGCCAAAAGCAAACAGTCAACATTGATCTTCAAATTCCTTCCTCAATTTTCGTGGAAAACAGTAAGCAATTAAGAGAAATTCACTCTCTTCAAATTCTTTTTCCAATTTTTGCATTTCCCTTTTCTCTCAACAAGTGTGGCGGGCCCATCACAAATTTCAATTCCAAATTTAAGTTTCTCAATCCAAGTCAATATCTCCAACTCCTATTTTCCAGCAGCATGTGATTTTGGCTATAGGGATTTCTTTGGCAGATTTCATATCTTCTTCCATGGTTTTTTTCTCTTACAATGATAAATAGATTGAGGTAAAATCCAATTCCTGATAGGACTGAGATACAAATAATTTAAGAGTTTGAGTTCCATTCAAGCTCCACATATGCAATGAATGCTTATAAATTGGCTTGATCATGAGTTCAAAAGTATGCAACAAACACATCAAGAATTCATTCTGTAAATTGCTGAGAATTTGCTTTGTTAAATTGTTGGGACTTTGCTCTTGATTGCTAGATATTTGCTCTTGATTTTTGGGTTTGATCACTTCTTAATTTTTTTCTAATTCTTTCTCCTTTAGCTCATGCATTCTTCATGTTTGATAAAATACCTCTATGAAAATTCTTCATTATTTTAGCATTTTTGTGAACTTGATTCTCCATTAATTCACACGAGCATTAAACATGATGATTCTTCACATCAATCTTCTTTAAATCACATCCCCCTTTTTTTTATTTTCTTTCTCAACAACTTGATTAACGTTTTTCATGTCCTTGTAGATTGTAATGTAGTTTACTTTAAGGATGTTTCAACTGGTGCTGGAGTATAACATTTAATTATCCTTGATGAATAGAATCAACATATGGAAAAAGGCACACTTTTGACTACTTATAATCTACTTATTCGTAGATATGCAACAAGTGGCCACGACTGACCAATTCACTTTGTATTGAAGAGTGGTCCCGAGAGATCAAAACTACCAAGGTGTGGGCTCTAAGGGCAACTCATCATTTCCTCCAAATGAATTAATTTGTTGTCAACAATCAAACGAATCAATTCTTTTGCTAACATTGGGTTGCAACATTATTGAGGGAAAAGCCAAGTGGGGAGAAACCCTTCAATTTAATGGCGAATTCCAT
>JACGDI010000821.1:116647-164325 GCA_014898725.1 Jacaranda copaia
GGAACTTGAGAGAAGAAACCTATTTGGCAGCATTTTTGGCTTGTTGGCTTTGCTTATTTGTTCTTTCTATCAATGATGTCAATTTAATACGTCCTAGTACTTTCAAGATAGCATGCATCATGGCTACTGTTAGGAAGGTTAGTTTTGCTATTCCAGTTTTAGCCAGCATCTACAATGGTTTGAATAAAATTTCATGTTCCTCGAGGCCGAGTCGTGTCCATTCTTCTTTTCCCATCCACTTTGTCTATGCTTGGTTTGCGCATTACTTCGAAACACAATATCAAGTTTAGCAAAGAATATGTGGCCCAAAAATGGCGATTTATTCCAACAAAGGAGGCGCAAAATATTATGATACAAAACAGGCCCGTAGGAGAATTCACAAAGGGGATTTTGTTTCTTGGATTTGTACCATGATTACTAAAGACAAAGGGCTTCCATATATTGATGATGGCAAAGCTAGAGAATTTGAGCAAAAATACTTTATTGCTATTCGCTCAAATTATCTTCCTCTGTAGCAAGACGACTACTTTATTATTGAACCTTATAGTCCTCATCGCTTTAGTCGTCAATTTGGACATTATCAAGAAGTTCTTGGAATTCTTGCTCATGATATCCGCACAGCTGATTTGGATGAAGACTTCGCTATTGGCGCTTATGCACTTTGCATAATTTTATGTCTACAACATGGCTTCCTTGTGTGCCCCTAAATGCAAAAAAATTCTCTTTAGATGCTTACAAGAAGTGGTGGATTAAAATTCATGGAGATTACTTCGATGAAAATATTACACAATTGATCAACTTGAAGTTAATCAAAATTTTCCTTAAGGACAAGGAACATGATAAAGGGGATAGAAAACCTATTCAAACTATTCAAAATCCTTTTAATCTAGAAGAAAAGAGAAGGAATCCTTATCCTTTAGAAACAAGCAACAGTAGTAATGCAGATCGTCATTGGAAAAGGCTTAAAAAGGGTTCCAAATCTCTAAAGACAAGTGATTCTTTGCCAAAAAGGTTATTTTCTTTTCTCCATATTTTTTTAAATTGAAATAAGCCCCATTTTGGTTGTTTGCTTACTTAAATCATGCAATATTTCAGCGGGAAAATGAAATTCTTAATGTTAATGAAGATGAGACATCCCAAGGTAGCTGAGGATCAATCATGAGACCTAACTTATTAATCATGAACTCCAATTGACACAACCATGCAAAATGAGGCACTCCATAACATGAAAGCTAAACAACCATCTCTTTGTGCTCCAGTTTCAGTATTTGAAGGTGAGAAATTTGTACTTAATCATAAAAAAGAGTATCTTCAAATGTTGTGGGATGGCCTTTGCAAGAAATAGCAAATACTCCACTTGATTCAATCTCATCTATTAAGGATAGTGTTCAATTTGTGTTTGAATCAATAAGGGGCTTTAACAAATTTGACATCTTTAATGTAGAAAAATTATTGCAAGTACTTTTTGACAAGACTGCTTCTTATGATGAGGCAAAGTCAGCATCTTTCAAGAAATCATCCAATAAAACTCTTGCATAACAATTAGATGAGGCAAAAAGTCGTCTCTATAATGCTCAAACTAAAGAAAGCAAAGAAATGAATCAAATTCAATCCATCCAAGAAGAGTTGGAATGCGTTGGGAAGGAGCTTGGAAAATTGAAGGAACGCAAGAAGAACTTGACTTCATCATTGAAACGCCAACAATTTCTTTAAAGTGCTCAAGCTGAAATTCGTGAGATTAAAGAGGAAATTGTTGCTATCAAGAATACTCCTCCATTGAGTAATAAAGCGGTTGAGAATTCGCAAACTTTGATGGAACACTTGGAGGCTGTCAAGGAAGAATTGAAAAACTTGAGTCCTTTCACTTAAAATTTATTTAGATTTTTTTTAAATAAACCATGCTACGTTTATTATTTTTTGAGATTACATAATAGAAGATATTTTTCTTTTCTATCTTACAATCTTTTAATTTCTTTTTTTTTGACCAAACAAAAATTACTACTCTCTTCTTCTTCTTCTTCTTCTTTTTTAACTCAAATTAATTAGCTCAAATAACTAAACTATATATATATATATATTTAACTAAAAAAACTCAAACTTAATGAAAACAACTAATTTTTTTTTACTTAAAAAAAAACTCTAACTCAATGAAAAAACAAAACAAAACAACTTCTTTCTTTCTTTTTTTTTTTTTTTAACTCAACAAACTAATTAATTCAAACTAATAAAAATAGCTAAACTATTTTTATTTTTTTATTATTATTTTTAACTTAAAGAAAAAACTCTTAACTCGATAAAAAAGAAGCTAAACGCCCACTTTTTTTTTTAAAAAAACTCAACAAACTAATTAACTTAAACTAATAAAAACAACTAAACTATTTTTATTTTTATTATTTTTTTTAACTTAGAAAAACTCTAACTAAAAAAAAAATACAACTAAACAATCATTTTCTTTAACTCAACAAACTAATTAACTTAAACTAATAAAAACAACTAAACTATTTTTATTTTTTGTTATTTTTTTATTTTTTAACTTAAAAAAAGATTCTAAGTTAATAAAAACAACTAAATAACAATTTCCTTTTCTTTTTTATTTTGAGAAAAAAATATAATTTAAAATAAACTCATGACTAAACTTAGAGAATATCTAAGCTGCCTACGTACCCAATAAAGGGATCAAGTCATAACGTAGTTTAAAGAAAGCAACATTTTAGATGGGGGCGCCATTCACAGTTTATACTTATGCGGGCCAAGAGTATCCGTTGCTTAACCACCTTGGACTAGGTAGGGGTGTTTAATATTTTAACCACATAAAATACCTTTAGAGGGGTAAGTTAGCAGTTTATCCACATGCACTATCTTTAGTGGGTACCGTTCACAGTTTATACTCATGTGGGTCAGGAGTAACATGCATTTTAGGCTCATGCATCAAGGAGCTATCTCCCAACTTTATGCATAGTAGCACTTTAAGAACTTTCCATTTATAGGGCCAATTCTTAATTCATCTTCAGCAACCAACTTATATGCACCATTTGTATAAATTTCTTTGACAACATAAGGGCCATCCCATTTTGATGTGAACTTATTCCTAGTCCAATGAGTTGTGATTATGGGTCTTCTCATAGCGAACACCAAATCCCCAACTTGAAAAGATCATGATCACACTTTCTTGTTAAATGCCCTAGAGAGCCGAGCTTGATAACACTCAAGTCTTTGCTGTACTTCCAATCTTTTCTCATCAGGGCCTCCAATTCTTCAAGACGTAGGCGTGCATTTTTTTCCTTAGTCAATCCCTCTTGTATGGCTATCTTTAATGAAGCTTCTCCAATTCTTTCATGCCAGTCCCTCTTTAATTTTGAGATGACTTTCTTTAGCAAATTACACGGAGTCTTATTGAATGCCTCGGCAAGACCATTAGCTGCGGCATAATACATGGACGACTTCTTTTGTTTAAAATTGAACTTCTAACAAAGTTTATCTATCAGACTATTACTAAAAGGCTTTCCATTATCGGTGATTATGTATCGAGGAATCCCATAGTAATATATAATGTTAATCTGGATGAAGTCAGCGGCATTTTCCTTTTTTACTTCTTTGAGGGGTATTGCTTCAGCTCATTTAGAGAAATAGCATATTGCAAGCAAAATATATAAGTGTCCAGCAGATGACTTTGTCATGGGTCCAACCACATCTAACCCCCAAGCATCAAATGACCATGAAGCAATAGTTAAATGCAATGGCTCGGGTGGCTGGTGAATGAAATTTGCATGAAATTGGCAAGCTTGACATCTTTTAGCATAATTCATGCAATCTTTTACCATTGTTAGCCAGCAGTAGTCTATTCTTTGTATCTAAAAATTTAATTTTAGACCTGACTGATGGGCGCCGCAAACTCCAAAATGAGCTTCATCTATGGATTGGATAGCTTCATCATCACTTAAATAATGTAGGAAGACTTCATCAAATGATCGCTTGTAAAGTACATTTTTGTAATAGATGAAGTGAGCCGCACAACGTCGGATGTCGACTCTTTGACGTCGATTATCTGGTAACTTCTCATACTTTAAATTGTCGATGAACTATTGGTACCAATCTTCTTTTTCTATTTTGAACACTTGAACATGGCTTTCATCTTCTTCACAATCCTCATCCTTGAAGATTGGCGGTATAACCTAACTTTTACATATTGGAATACTCACTTCACTTTTAGGTATGGCAATTGAAGAGGCCAATTTAGCTAATGCATCAGCTTGCTTGTTTTTCTTTCTTGGCACATGTTCAATTTCTACATCCCCAAGCCATCCAATGAGCCTTTTTGCATAATTAAAGTATGGAAGTAATTCAGGCTTCTTGACTTCATATGATCTATGCAACTGGTTGACCACCAACTTAGAATCTCTATAGATTTTAAGGTGCAATTATTTTATGTCAATCGCCATTTGCAATTCAAGAATAAGAGGTGATATTCAGCAACATTGTTGGAACAATTTTTAGTTAAAGTGAAGAAATATGGTAATACTTCATCATTAGATGTGATGGATACCACTCTGACACCAACTCCTTGTCTGTGGGATGCTTTATCAAAGTACATTTTTCAAGGAGGTGTAATTTCAACCACCAAGACATCTTCATCAGGTAGATTATCAGATAACTCCTACTCAGCAGGGATAGGGGGATCAACCAAGAAGTTAGCCAAAATTTGTCCTTTTACTTCCTTTTGCGGAACATAGATGATTTTAAATTATTGCAACTGAAGGTACCATCTTGTGAGTCTATTAGAGAGGATAAGTTTTGACATGACATATTTTAGTGAATTTACTTTTGAGAGAAGACGGACAATATGAGCTTGAAAGTAATACTTCAACTTTTGAATTGCAAAAATTAGAGCCAAACATATTTTCTCAATTGGCGAATATTTCAACTCATTTAGCATCATTATTTTGCTCAAGTAGTACAAGGAATTTTCTTTTCCTTCATCATTCTCCTGTGCTAATAAAGCTTCAATAGAACATTCTTGAGTAGCAATATAAAGAATCAGTGAACATCTAGGTATTGGTGTGACCAACATAGGAGGTTTCATCAAATATGCTTTCATGTTTTTAAAACTATTCTTGCAAGCTTTATCCCACTCAAATGGAATGCCCTTCTTTATGAGATGGTTAAATGGTTGACATCTACCTGCTAGATTTAATATGAATCTCTGTAAATAAGCTAACTTTTCTTACAGACTTTTAAGTTCATGGATGTGTCAGGGTTCAAGCATTTTTAGAATTGCATCAATCTTCATTTTCTCTATTTCTATGCCTTGATGACGAACTGTGAATCTTAGAAACTTTCCTGATGTAACAAAAAATGCACACTTTAATGGATTTATTTTGAGTTGATATTTCCTCAGGCGCTCCAAAACTTGTCTCAAGTCTTATAGGTGATGTTCTCGTCTTTGGACTTGACAACTACACCATCAACATAACATTCAATATTCTTATGAAGTATATCATCAAAGATCTTCTGCATTGCTCTTTGGTATGTGGCACCATCATTTTTTAGTCCAAACGGCATTACTTTGTAGCAGTATATTCCCTTTGGAGTATGAAATGTTGTCAACTTCTCATATTTTGGCGACATGCGTATTTTGTTATACCCCAATGATCCATCCATAAACAATAGTGCTTCATGCCCTGTGGTAGCATCAATCATGAGTTTTGCAATGGGCAATGGAAAATCATCCTTAGGACAAGCAGCATTCAAGTCCCTAAAGTCAACACAAACTCGAATTTGACCATTTTTCTTTCTTACTGTGACAATGCTAGAGATCCATGCTGGATACTTAACTTCTTGAATAAACCCAACCTCAATGAGCTTATTTACTTCAGCTTCAATTAAAGGAACCAATTCGGGGAGAAATCGCTGTTGAGCTTGTTTGACTGGATGAGCTCTTTTTTTTACTGATAAATAATGGACTACCACCTTTAGATCTAACCTAGGCATCTCTTTGTATGACCATGCAAATACATCTTTGAATTCACATAATAACTTAGCATATACTTCTTCTTCTTCAACAATTAACAAAGCACCAATGTAGACGGGCCGCGAATCATTGGCATCACCTAAATTAATCTCTTTCAATTCATCTACAATGGCTTTAACACCTTCTTCAAACTTAGGAGGAGCGATTTCAACATCTTTTTCTTCAATCAAAAATCCTTTGCTTAAAGTAATATGGTATGCTGGCATAATATCCTCTTCTACAGGCTTAATCTTTTTGAATTCTATACACACCTTTATTTGTCCATCCCTTCTTCTTATATAAATTGTTTGCATAATACTATCCTTTTCACTTATGTAACCATTGCTAATAAGCTTGGGGATTTGCTTGGAAAGATAATCTGCAGCATTTTGACGAGTAGGCTGACTATCACTAACAATAATATGATTTGAAGAGGCCACACTTTCTCTATCACCCTTTTCATCAATTTGAGTTTGTGTAAAGATAATGGTTTGTAATTTAACCTTCAGGGTTCTACCACATGATATATTCAAAATAGAGCTTCACTTCATGCGTGAAGGAATTAAACTCCTAAGCTTTTTTGGCTCACTAACCTACTTCAAGAATTGTGGCATTTTTGGTCTCTGATTGTAGGTTCTTTTATGCTGTTGGTTTCCAAGTTTAATGAAAATTGAGATTCGTGGGAATTTCTTCCCATTTTCATCAAAAACATCATATCTTGAGAAAAAGTCCTCTCCAACTATATGATTACTGCTGGCTCTCCTAATTGTAATGTGAATAGAATTTTGAGGAATAAATCCAAGTCCCGTTCGAGTGCTTTGGACACCCTGACCTTTTTTTTCAACATCGTTTGGGTAGTATTAAGCCTATACATTTGCTTGCTAGAAGCCTTAGGGGGAAGTCTTCCCAAGATAAAATGTTCTTGCGGATTATATCCAGCTTTAACAAAAAGTTTATAGGTTTTTGGATCAAAGTAGCTCTCATTTTGAAGTTGTAGAGATCCTCCATGTTCTTTTTCAGCTCCTTGAGTTGGGTAGACAAATCCTTTCAGTGGCGGTGGAGATGGCTTATTCACATCAAGTTTGGTTATTTAATTCCTTCAATAATTCAGATCTTACTAGAGGTAACTTACCCTGTACATGATCTTCACTACAACATGTTGGAGTCAAGTCTTTAACTTTGTTTCCTTCATTAAGGTCACTTGCTACTTGGATCCCTCATGTTCTCTGGCCTTGGCAGTTTTTAGACTTTCAATGTATTATTTGGCGTCTGCTAAGTGTGATTCAGCTTCAGTGAAAGGTTTGCTATCTCCAAACACTTTTTTTACCACACCTTCTCGACAATACTTGAAATATTGGTGCCAAGCAGAGGGAACCACAATATTTTCATGTCACCAAGGTTGGCCTAGAAGCATATTGTATGACATTTTAGCATCTATGACATGAAATAATGCTATTGACAACATATCATTCATTAATAACTTTATCCTTATTATTCTAAGAGCCCTTTGTCCCCCTTGATTGAATCCTTGGATCATCAAGTGACTGTTTGTCAATTCATCTATGGAGATTCCTAAATTCTTTAGCACACACAATAGCAAGATATTGACTGCAAAGCCTCCATTAATCAAAATTCTATTTATTTTTTGTTCATGAGCATAGTCAATTACAAACAGTGGCCTATTGTGGGGCTTGGAGCCAAGCAACAAATCTTCATTAGTGAAAGTTATTGTCGACATGTATTCCTCAGTTACATCATAATTTTCTTCATCAGATAAACATGTTTTATGAGAGGAAATCTTTTCTTCACTTATCATGTAACGCACAGTGTCACTATCGTTATCACCAAGTACATCCTTTTCAATCTTGATTGTAGCATGATTTGAGGTAGCATTATCCTTATCAAGTGGGATTTTCCCTTGTCGAGCCAATTGCATCACCTTATCTTTGAAAATGAAGCAATCATGGATTGGGTGACCTACCAATCGATGGTACTTGTAATACTTTGGGTCATCAATTTTCCTAGCTTCTTCAGGTTGCTTCATTTTAGGTAATTCAATGAAATTTTTATTTGGCAAATCATTAAATATTCTGGAGACATTAGAATCGAGGAATGGGTATGTCTTAGCTTGCATCTTTTTTAAGGTTATTTTCTTTATCTTCATTCTAAGGGGATATCCTACTTCTCATCCTTCATGATTTCTAACTTTGTACGAAACTTGATGGGTGTCGCATTCACCGCCATAGCTTCTTTACTTTGCACCTTAGCAAGAGGTTTGTCCCCTTTCCTGATTTCCTACTTTTCCTTATGCTTATGAGGCTTTAGAATTGGTGGCCTTTCTACTCTACTAGCAAACATGCTTAACTCCATATCATGGGCTCGAGTAGCCAACTCTTTAAATGTTTTGGGCTAAATTCCTTGGAGAATATATCAAAGCCCCTTATGCAACCTTGGATGCATATCTCGATAGCTGAAGCCTCCGACAATCGATCTTTGTAATTAAGACTTAAGTTTTTTCGGTGATTGATGTAGTCAATAACTGGTTCATCTTTCCATTGACGAGAATTGATAAGTTCAATCATACTAACTGTCCTTCGGGTACTATAGACGTGATTGAGAAATTATAGCTCCAATTGCCCCCAACTATCAATTGAGCCCACTTCTAAGTCAATATACCAATCAAAAGCATTGTCTTTCAAAGATCAAACAAATTATTTTACTAGGTGATCTCCATAAGTCTTAGCATTATTATGAGTTTCGACAAAGTAAGCCACATGTTGTTTTGGATTGCCTTTGTTGTCAAATTGTTGAAATTTTGGTGGTTGATAATTAAGTAGCATCTTTAAGTTGTCAATTCTTGAGTATATGGCTTGCAATAAGTCATAAATAACTTAGAGCTCCCGTCAAACTTGTATTTGATAGTTCCTATTATAAATTTCCTTAGCTGGTCAATAGGAATTAGTCCATTTGTGGAAACTTGTAGTTCCTTTGCTGCAGGCTTTTCATTTTCACTTGGTTGTCTCTTTGTGGATGTTCTTTTATCTTGATCCTCTATTTATTTCTCCATCACGCGACTAGTCTCAGTATTATCTACCTTGTTCATCAACTTGGAGATTTGAGAATCTTGCTCTTGGACATGCTTTGCCAGCCCTTCAATAATTTTTTTCAAATTAGGAATTTGTTTCTCCAAAGTTGTAGCACTTATCACCATCACTGGCGCTATGCTTGAGAAACTTGAGGTTGAACGAGGAGTGGATGGTATTGATTCTTTTTTTGAGTTTGCACCACCTTCATTAATATCAATGGCATGCGGTAATGCCTTCTCCACAACTTCAAGTGAAGGATTTATCTCTGAGGATGTTTGCAACTTTTTGGACATGCTCCTTGTGGAGACGCCAACACTTCTTCCCCTACTATTTATGAAATTTAAGGTAGTCATCTTTGATGCAACAGTTTTGTTGGTGGCCATGATACTTTAATCTTTGATGAATGAAAGAGATGAGAGGTAGAGATGTCCCACTGGGCGTGCCAAAATTTGTAACAATAAATTTTCTTCTCTGCAAAAATCAAAATTACAAAACAAGAAAAAATTTACAAATAAATTCAAAATCAATCAATTAATTAACTGTAGATTCTATCTCTAATCTAATCATCTAATTTTTTCCTTCCAAATATAATCTTGAATTTAATGAGCTCCGCGAAAAATGCTTTAAACGTGGCGGATCTCCTTTAAATTTAACTTGAATAAAAATAATGCCAACTCTAGGGTTTTGCCCTTTAATCTTGAATCAAATACTAAAAATATATGAGTTCTATGAAGAACGCCTTGAACGTTGCGGATCTCCTTGAATAAAAATAATGCCAATTCAAGGGCTTTGCACCTTGATCTCGAATTAAACGCCACAAATATGTAAGTTTCATGAAGAATGCCTTTAACATCGTGGATCTCCTTGAATTTGGTTGAGAGAATTGTTGGACTTCTTCTAAGTTTCTCTCGTTTGCTAGAATTTTGTGTTGTGTCAAATGAATTGAAATCACTCATTTATATAGATGCTTGAAGGAAGACTTCTTGATTGACTTGAATCTTTCAAAGGCTATCTCTTTGACAAGATAATATTAGATATCAAGAGATAAGTTTGGATATATTTGATTAATAATATCAAATATCAAAAGATAATATCAGTATCAAATATTTTTGATTTGATTGATCCATAAATATAGACACTTCATCTTTGACACATGTCAATGCTTGATTTGAATATAAAATAAATACTAAATTATTAATTAAAATTAACTATTTATCTTTTGGAATTAAATTTAATATATCCCAAAATTTAAATAGAAAATTTTAAATTAATATTTAATATATTATTTTACACATATCACTTCTCAATTGGTCAAAATTTAATATGTTTACACCTATATCTAAAGCCCTTAACCCTTTCTGCATTTTAGAGCTTTATAGTGAAAAATTGTAAGTTCTTCTCTAAGTTTCTATTTTCCTTCATTTTTTTTGTATAGATGTCAAGTTCATCAGATAGCGAGGATACTAGATCCCAGAGGGCACACTTCCATGGGGAGGTTGGGGGTGAGAGCGCGTCTGAGAGTACATTTGACAGCTCGTTGAGAGATAGTTCGACCTTCAGCAACTCGAGTGTTGAGAGGGCTATTTCTAGGGGTAAGGCTGGTCTAAATGAGGTGTCAACATTGCGTGGTTGATTGTTTACCCTTGACTATTGTAGTGTGATAGTTTCCAAAATCACCCATATTGACTTAGTTTGAATTAGAGAAATGTACCATATTCTAGAGAAGTATGAACTCCTAGTACCTTGGCCACGGTCTAGGATGCATCAACCTTCGAGAGGGTGCATAATGGTGTTCATGGTGGGATTTAGGTGTGGCCTCAGGTTTCTCTAGCCCTTGCAATAGTCGACCTCCTGGGGGGCCTTGAAGTTTGTATAACATAGCTTTTGCCAAACTACTTTGCTACTATATATAGTTTTGCTGTATTGATGCATTTGTTTAGCCAACTAGCTTTTTTTGCCAATTTTTCTAAAATGTTCCACCTGTCTATGTCCCAGAAGTTGGTTAGCATCAAAGATTCTGGATTTTATTACTTGATGCCGCACTCGCATAAAAAATTCCTAGTAACCTTTTCCTCATCATATGGCCAAGAGTGGAAAAAATATTATGTATGTTTGAGGACTTGGTAAGTTTAACATTTTGAGAGGATGGTGGAAGGGACAAGTTGAGATGTTGGGGAACCAAATGCCGAGCTGCCCAACACTTTTATTTGGGACCTAGTTGAGTTTGGCCAGATTAAGGCCTTTGTTCTGACTAAGGAGAGATATCTGATGTTGCTTGGCCTATCTTCGATCGAGCTGAACTTGCCCATAGGTGACCAGCTAGGTAGAAATCTTTGTCGACTGTGATAACTATGTATTTTCATGTCTTTGTGCTTAGTTCTAATTACTTTTTATTTTTATCCTTTGCTGGCAGATCGAGAAAAAAATCATGGCTCATGGTTGACAAGAATCATTAGCCAGGGCCCAAAGAAATGATGAATGCCATTGGGCGGCCGCTCGATGAGATCCGACTTCTGCGGTGGAGGCAGCACCCTTGACCACCGCCCTAGCTATGCCATAGATCGAGCAGGCTCTCTAACCCACTCAATTAGCTGAGGATGTCTGAAGCAGCCCTGTGAGTTGGGGCAATAAATAAATGATCAAGCAGGGAAGCTTGATGCCCAAAAAGACATCGGGTGAGAAAGATAAGTAGAAGGCAGTCATCGGCTATGACTTATTCAGCAAGGGTAGCAACATGGTCTTATTTCGGATACCCAAGTTGCCGTTACCCTAGTTTGGACCTTACCTCACCATGGAGATAACGAATTCAAGCTTGATCATATCATCAGGGACAATGGGCACTGACGTAGTTAAATGTATGGTGGATGGGCTCTTTGCCATTGACCAGTGGAGGTTCATGAGCTTAAGCCAAGATGGTGCACTTAGGGCTCTGTCTTACCACTGCAATATGGTAAGTGTGAGGTTGATTATTTTCTTGGCAAATTCTACTTTCGGCTTATTACATTGTTTAATGATAATCTTTGTTTTAGGTGAGCCAACTTGGGTATAATTTCTACTGCTGGTCAGAATCGGCTCTGGCTTACTGTGAGGAATTATGGAAGGGAGGGGAGTTGGAAACTCTAAAGGTTTATTATTATTAAATGCTAATAATCAATTATTAATTAGAAATTATGCTATTTGTTTGATTGTTTTCTTTTTAATGAAATTATATAGTTTTGTTTTAATTAAAATATGTATTTGTTATAGGTTCATAAATTTACATATTTGGATATTTGTAAATAGATATCTAAATAATTATCATTAAATATAAATATAAAAAAATAATTCTAATACGAATAAGTTTAATAAAATATGAATAAATTTGAATAATTATAATCGAATACGGATATATTCAAATTCGATCGATATCCGACGAATACGAATTTGGATATTATTTTTTAATATCCATCAATCTATATCCATATCTAAATATTTAAAAAGTTAAATGAATACAAATATAAAAATAATGTATCCAATCTGTTTAATATGTATTTACACCCTAATTGCAATAGCCTCTTCTTTTTATATTTCCAGCATACAACTTTGGTTGTACCTTGGCACGACTCAAATCTGGAAAAGAATGTCTAGTTATCAGTACAAATAATTGACATAGGTTAGTAAATTTTACCATATCTCTAACTAGGTATCCTTGGAGCCTACGGCTATTGGGGGATATTACTTTATTGATTATTAAAGTTGTTTAATTTACCCTCTTCCACATTCTCCACCTTTTTAGAGGGTGAAAAATTAAGAGTGTCGAAAGAAATATCAATTTATAATATCCCAAAGTTTTTATATAAATTATTATAGTATTGATAAGATATTGGATATTAGGAATAATGAAGTAATATTAATTGATTTTGATTCTTTACAGATATTCTTGAGTTGCTCTTCCCCTAAAATATGAGCATACAATTTATTTAGGATTCAATTAATATTTAAGGGATTATATTTGAGAATAAATATGAAAATCTTATTTTAGGTATTTATCTTGATTTTTACTTACAATTTCGAGGATATAAATTTTACATTATTAATAATTTTGTAAGGATTACTTGGTGATAATTGAAGATGTATCAAGTCAATTGTTTGATGAAAAATTCATTTATTGAGTTTTATGTTAACGATTAAACTCGCTACTATGGATATAAGTTTTGTAGCTATAAATTAGTCTTGCATATAAGGTTATTTGACTTAGGCCATAATTATATGAATTGTATGTGAACAAACATTGGAAGTAGACAAAATACATCTGGAAGATTGAGTTTCTTTTTGGGAATTACCAATATGGCCCTAGTAATATTTTTATGAAGGAAATATTAATCTTTGGTCCATATCTTGTTAGATGTACTAGCAGGCTCAAGCTATTTAATTCATTTTAATTTATAATTAAGCCCATAAGCAATGTAGAAAATAAGCCCACAAATTATTATGAAGTGCTTACAGGTTTGGGTCCATGATTATCAAGTTAAAGATGCTGGAAATCAATTTTTTTTTTTTTGGAATTTTTGGATTTATAAATAGATGGGTAATTCTAGAAGTTTTCCCATAATTTCAGAACTCTGTTTGGATAGTTTTTAACCCCCATAAGATATCTAGTTATATTAGTTACTAAAACCATATAAATATAGGTGGTATGAAATCTTAGAACCTCCTTTTTTGTACTACTATATTTTCATTCAAAAATTCATCATAGATATTCTTTATTATTTAAATAATAAACTGCGGTAATAGTTAGCTAAAATATAGAATAATTAAATCATGAAGTTAGGATTTTGAATATTTAGTCATGAGCTTGGAAGTTTCAATAACTATCCAATCCTGATAAATTAAATATTTTAGAAATTTTAGTTACTATCTAATTCTAATAAGGTTAGGATTTTAGAATTATCTTCATAGCTTTGAATTATCATTATCTAGAATTGAAATATGATCAAATCTAAGGAGTTAGGATTAGAGTAGCATTCTTATCTCAATAAGATATGAATTCTTGTTTATCTAAAATTCTTAGCCTAGTATTATAAATATACCTATAGTAGAAAATAGATAAGCCAATAAGCCGAGGTGAGAAAAATATCAATTTTTCTATTGTTCTTTAGAAAATTCATAGGAAATTTATTCTTGGCTACTAACATACTATTGTCTGTGTTGTAGAATTAGTGGTGAACGCTTAAGTGATAGATCAAATCCGAGAAAAATTTTGGGTTTTAAGATTTTGGCATAAGTGAACTTCTTTTATCCTTCTATTGAAAATATTTTCTCTACATAAATGATTTCTGCATGAAATTGTAAGTAAATTTCTTTTGTCCTTCTATTGAAAATATTTTCTTCACATGAATGGTTTTTGCATGAAATGGTAAGTAAATTTCTATTCTCTTTCTGTTGAAAATAGTTTTTCTTTTACATGAATGATTTCTACATCAAAATAGGTAATTTTGCATATTGAATTTTTAAGTCTAATGGTTTATTTATTATAAAATTATTCTGTCTTCAAATATTTAATTGTCCATAAGACTTTTTAGCATGTATTATTATTATTATTATTATTATTATTATTATTATTATTATTATTATTATTATTATTATTATTATTATTATTTTGGATTTGGGCATGTAAAACAGAATTTTCTAAATCTTACATGAAATATAGTAATTTCTATTGAAATAAAAGTAATAAAAGGATCGATGCTTTGAATAATCAAGAAATCGCTGGTATGAATGAGTTCTGTAAGTGTGCTACGAGGTTATAGTAGGAAAAGATCTCTAAGGCCTCTTGATGGTGTTATAGTTAATATCTCCAAAGCCTCTTAGTTGGCATTGTAGTTAAGATTTTTGAAGCCTCTTAACAACATTATAGTTAAGATCTCTAAAACTATTTAATAGTATTGTAGTTAAGACCTCTAAAGCCACTTAACGTTGTCGTAGTTAAGATCTTGACCAAGTTAACTGATTAGAATCCCAAATGTTCATGAGCATAGTTAATTAACGAATTAAAATTTCTAGTAAGTTGTGCAATTTTTGTTCCAAATTACTTTGAAAGTATGTACTATTTTTTTTTTTGATTCGATGATTCTTGATTTGCATCCATTATTATTTTTTTTAAATGGAAGCAAAATTTTCTCTTTAACAATTTTTCTTCCTTTTTTTAATTGATATGGGTATAATTGATGAGCCCAAATAGGCTGCCAATATTTAGCATCAGGCTAAGTCCAAGTCAAAACATAGACCCAAGTACGAAAATTCAATAGGACCCCGATGGAAAGTCAATTAGAACCTTGTAGAGGTGCTCGATCGTATTCCTCTCAACTACATCTAGTCGAGTAGGTTGTAGAGCAGCACATCCCCCAGTTAGGAGTGCATTAATTACAACACCTGTCACTAGTCACATCCACATTTAATGCAATCGAACTACCATTCTATCCGCATTAATGACTTTGTCAGCTGCTTACCTCCGCATTAATGATGGTAATGGTACTCCTTATTTTTGGACGATTAAAAGCATGTCGGCCAACAACTCAAGAGACCTAGGATGCTCCTGTGAAGAGGAAAGAAATATTGCTAAACAATAGGGAGAATATCATCTTGGTTGACATGTGTTCCTTGGTTGCAGGGTTTGACTCGCTCCTCTATCTGCTCCATGAACCCATCTTTATAGTCTAATGATCTATGTATTTAATGAACAAAGCATAACCTCTAGAAATATACATCATCACTAATATTTATACATGCTCAAATCTAGTAGAAGGTGAAAGAAATTTATTTACTGGGCAAAGTGTCAATCATACATTATTAATTTTGGGGATAGTGACAAGAGATTGGTATTTTTAAAATAGGTTTAATTGATGTTCTATGTTATAAACTTCTAGTTAGTTGATTGGGAGATTTTCTTTGATATCTTGTGTACTCAAGTTTGAGTAGATATGTATTTGAACTATCTTTCATTGTGATGAAGTATTTTTGGGATTGTTTAATAATTTTTTTGGAATTTAGCATGCTTTATTGGATTCGATGGCTAGTGTCTCTGTGTCCTTGAGCTTAGGAGCACTGCCATATTACGTCTCGAATTTGGAGTGTGACACAATTCCAATATCATAATGCCATTTTAATTTAGCTTGAAACTGTAATATAGAAGAATTGAACAAAAATATGATATATCTTTATATTAATTTCATAAAAGAATTAATTGTTGAAAAATACTAATATCACATTATTAGTTTGAATGATATAATAATTCTGGGAATTAAAGAATATATAAAGAAAGAAAACATTATAGTGAGATGACATGGAAATGAAAAACTACAAACCTTGAATTTGCAATAAAAAGAGTAATAGTCCTATGTATTTACTTTCCACAACTATTCTTACTTTAATGATTTAACCATTAAGAAAACAAAATTAGTTCAAAATAATAAGTAACAACATAAACATTGTTACTAATTATACATACTAAGTGATAAAAGATTTTATTTTGTTACTATAATTATATTTACAAACTTAACAGTATCGAGAAAAGTGTTCAAGTTATCACTATTAAAAATTAATGACAGATATATAATGATCATTTAGTGATAGTAAAAATCGTATCACAAATTATAGTAATAATTTTTATTTTCACTAAGTTTTCACTATATATAAATGTGTTCTTAATTGTTAATGCCGACAACTTAAAATATTAATGAATATATGTGATTTTTAAGCCATATTATGAGAAAACAAAAATTATTATCACTTAAAAACATCATTACTGACAAAATAAAAACTATTATTATTTAATATATGTCATTATTAATAATTTTTATATTATTATTTATTCTTTTATCACTAATATTACACTTTATTTAGGGAATGTGGCGTCATCCTTTTCATTTCTTCCTAAGTAATTAAATGAGCCTACCTTAGAATCCAACTAGGATCACCATATCTAAAGAAAATCATGTAGACTCTCTCATAGTACAAGTGACTCTTGAAGTTACGTCTATAACCCTCATCAATGTATGAAGTAATATATATATGTGTATATATATATATATATATTCACACACACACACACGGGCAAACATAAAAGCATAGAACAATGCTAAACATATGTTCGTTGACTGATCAAAGAAAAAGCACTGTGGAGGACAAGAGTTGGCGTTACTTGGATATACGTATTAGTTTGAGGGAAAAACATTACTGACGATATATGGGAATTTCCAATGCGCGATGAGGGAAAACGATGTACAGGGAAAAGACATCAAATTAGAAATAATAATAAAATTAAGGATAAATGACACTTCACTCTGTTAAATTTAATTTTTTTTAGCACATTACTTTCTAAACTTAACTTAAAGTTATTTCACCCTCTCAACTTAGAGTTAGTTGAACACTTTGCCCCCTAAATTACAATTTCTGGTAAATCATGTGGTTGGAGAAAATGTTACTCTTCTCATTTTCACTTTTTTCCATTTTTTCTCGTTCAGAAAAAAAAAAAAGAACCCAACTACTACTATTATTTTTATATTTTCCTTCTCAAAAATAAAGAAACCCATCCACCAAGAATAGTAGGATACTGGGGTTCTTATTCTTTTTTTTTTTTTTACCTTCAATTAGCTCGTTTGCCATATCATATTATTTAGGGAATTAATTATTGATTGAAAAAAATAGAATGAGTTTTAGTACATGTATTTTAGTTAGAAACATACTTAGTTTTTCATTAATGTGGCAGGGATAGTAAAGATTGCTCAACCAACCATATTAAAGAAATAAAATCACTAACCTTATTATTACTATAAAACAAAGTTTTCTTACTTTATAAAAAATATTTTTAGGAAATAGTAAAGTTCATATTTCATTGTAGTAACACTAAGATTATCCAATCAACCTTTAAAAGATCAAAATCATTAACTTTGTCATTCCTTTGTCAAATTAATTAATATGTGAGAATGGTTATAAGTAATCATAGTAATCTGAAAGTAAGAAAAGTGAAAGGATTAGAAACACCCTAGTAGGGTGAAAAAACCAACTCTTCGCAAAGAGCTAAATTGGAATCCCAGATGGGATAAGGCAGATTCTAGAGTATTGCAAAACTAGCTACATTATGAATAGGCTCAAGGAAACTTCTGTTAGATTTATTTGCACAACTTTTGTGGACTAATGCACGAGTTGCTACTACTTTGTATGGTAAGTTCTAGACTCTCCTTCTAGACCAGAACCCAGAAGATTGTAGAAAATTCCAGACAACACCACTTTATTGGTTTCTTCACCTAGAGGTCTTTCGAGCAACCAAGTGCTGATTTGTTCTCTTCACGGGATCCTTCGAGAGTGTGTATGACTCCCATCCCTCTTTACCACTAGGTCATTTGAGACACAAACCGCCTTGTCTTTGTCTCCCTAAGTTCTGTTGAAGAAAAACTCCCCTTGACCTTCTTCACCACAAGGTCCGTAAAAAACATATGTAGAGCAAAAAATTAGCAACACTTGAGCACAAAACGTGAATAAGAGTATCACACCACTCTTCAAGACATTAACAAAGATCTTTTATTAACTAAGTGATTCTCTCTTAATAATGTTGCATGTTTTCATATTTATGTGTTTATGTCTAACTGTTATAAGTTCTTATTTAGGCAAGTGTCCATATTCCATTGCAATCAAATAAGGAAACAAAGTATTTAAGTAAATATGCTTGAGTTCCATAAATTGCGGATATATCTACAATTACAGCATAATATGATTTCTTTCCTATGTTATAGAGATGTGAATCAAGCTAGAATTTTCATGAGATTTTTTAATTATGGAAAGTAAATTCCAACGCACAGATAGATTTCAACAGGTAATATGGAAATATATTCACAATTCTACTACATGCTTTCAGCATATAATTTTAAGAATGTAATTTTATCATAATCAAAACAATGTAAATTATCAAAGGATTAACAATTTTGAATCGACATATTAAAACATTTTCATATCACATATGAAATGGTCATAGCTAACGTAATTTAAAGAAATACATTTACCAAGTACAGTAATATAATACATATACTAAAATCATATATGTACTAAATATTATAATATGTGGTACATATATTAAACATCATAATTGTCTCACATGTAAACTGAGGAATATTGTAGATGCTTGTATACTCTTACCAGTGGTGTAAGCTAATACCAAGTTATCATGTAATATTTTTATTCATATGAGCACAAGCTTAGGATTCTTTTGTACTTCAACGAGACAAATAATGAGAATAAAAGAGTAATAAATTAATAAGTAAAAATAGAAAAGATATCACTAATTATATATATTAGGTGACAGATAATTTTATTTTGTCACTCTAATAATTTTTTACCAATTTAATCGTAATAAGAACTATGCTTGAATTTTTACTACTTCATGAGTTGTCATTATTGATGATTTGTGATAGATATATAGTGACAATATAGTCACAATGAAACTTTTTTCATATATTATCGTGATAATTTTTATAATTGTGACTATATGAACGTTACTAGTTATTAATATTAATAACTTAAAATATTAGATCTTATGACTACAAAATGATATTATGACAAAATAAAAGTAATTTTCACTTAAAAAATATCATTAATTATAATAAATGTTATTATCACTTAATATATATTATAAGTGATAATATTTATATTATTTTGATTTTTTATTATTAATATTATATTATTGCATTGCGTGACAGTGGGTGAGGAAATGGAAAACTTTTCGTTGCTTTTTTAATTATTATTTATCGTGATAATGAATAGATATTATAGTTATATAGATATTTATCAAGGGATATATATAGATATTCTTTTTTAATTTTTTCAAATTATGATAGAAAAATATTACAGTTATAAATTTCCTTCAATGAACTCAATGAATTATATTTTTAGATTAATATAAATGAAAAACCAAAAAAAAAAAAAAAGGAAAAAGAAAGAAGAAGAAAAGTTAGCCTGTAGTATGTACCATGTACCATACCGTTGCTCATATTTAGCCTTTCTCTTTATCAAATTGAAAGGACAAAAAGCCGGTGGCGTAGCCATTGAAAGGCTGATCCTCTACTGTCAATTAGAGTTTCTACTGATAAAAATGTTTATTAAATCCTTATGTGACATGTCACATGGCACGTGACCAGGAGTTTACTTGGTGATCCTATCAACACTTCTTCTTTTTTCGATTATTATAAATAAACTATATTTTCAAGGCAGACCGGATAACACCAAGCCCGGAGAATAAGGCTGAGGCAGTGAGGCTGGTCCCTTTTTGGACCACATTCCAGTGACTTGTTGGTTAGTTTAACTGGTTGGAATTCAGGCACCACTCATGGCATTAACAATCGCCCAACATGCAATTCTTTAGTAAATTGCAGCCTAAATTAATATTTTATATATATATATATATATATATATAAAAGTGGGAAAATAATTAATTAGTGGAAATGGAAATGGGAGTATGACTTGGAAAATGGGTATTTTTAATTTTGAGTTTATTTATTTATGTGAAGGTTGTTGGCTTGACGACCTAAAGATGACAAATTAAACAAGTAAGATTGGAAAAGCTCCAAAGTGTTTCAAAGTCTATTAAAGTAATGCTCACTTTCAGATGCTTCTCAAATAATGGATACACTAATCTATGTATAATGTTGTCATCCATGACTAACTACGCGCCTCCCTTTTAATTTGTTTTCAGACTATGCTGGTCAGAAATTAATTAGTTTAAGAATTTAAATTGATCAGTTGGATGAATTTGAATTAAGATTGAGCCTTACAATGAAATTAAATATATTACCCACAATTTAAACACGCTACCTAGTTCTTTCTTGTTATATAATCAAAATATTTTAAAGCCTTACCAAAAGAAGATGTGAAGTAAATATTAGTCACAATCGAAATATTTTTTTGTTTGAAATTTACTGAGATGATGTAGGGCAAAATTGTAATATTTGTCTTGTAGCTGTGTTTGATTTGCATTTTTGTTCTATAAATTGCAACATTACAAATTTAGTTCTATAAGTATAAAAAAATTGTCATTTTTAATCCTTATCTAATCAGAGATAAAAAAAGTGGCCGAACAATCTAATGTGACATGACAAAAGTGTGTACATTTTGAGATTTTTGCATTGTTGGCAATAATTCAGCTCACATAACTTGATTGATTAAAAAAAAAAAATGCCAACTATATAGTTATGTATATATTTATATACACACATATATAAACACAAATATATATTTATACATACATATATATACATAAATATACATATATATTATATATATATATTGTCCTAATCCCAATCCCCATGCTCCATCTCTGCCACCCAACTGGGCTGCCATGGCAGCCATAAGCCATGGTGGCCATGGTCGGCGACCGCCTGCCTAGCCTACTGGCAAGGCAGCCCGCTTGCCGACTGACCATGGGTTGGCAAGGTTGCCAATAGTAGGGGTGGGGTAGGAGGCAAGTATTTAATTTTTTTTCCTTTTTTTTAATTTTTAATTTTTACTTTATTTTTTTCTTAACTTATATATATAAATTTGATTGAGTTATTTTAATTATGTGAGTTAAGTAAATAATCATAAATTATATATAAATATATATGTATATAAATATATGTGTATATAGAAATATATATACATAGACATATGTGTGTATATAAATTATATCAAATATTTGAAATAAAAAAAGGACAAAAGATATGTATATTGCCATCTAAGTGGGGGAAAAGACAAAAAATGCCTACTAGGCATTGCAATTTTGCACATGTCAGTTAGGCTTTTGCCAACATGGCAAAAAGTTTAAATTGGCAAAACCCCCGGCATGCCACCTCAACTTCTCCAACGAGCTTTCCTATTTTGCGTGAGAAAAGGGCTAAAAGTGATAATTTTTTAATATTTATAGGACCAAAATTATAAATTTAGAATTTATAGGACAAGAAAACAAATTGAGCAAAGTTATAGAATGAAAATTATAATTTTGCCAATGATGTAGCATGGATGTATACCTGTTCCAATTTCTGTAGAAGGTCTAAGTAAGATTTAGAAATGTTCTTTCGATAAGTTTCATAGCAAATTGTTACATTTTAACTTTTAAGTAAGGAACTGTTGGTGTGCAATTTTGTTTCGGCTCAAACTTAGTTGTATGGAAATGTTGAAATGTTTCATTTAATTGATAGGCAAAACCAAATGATTACAATAAAGAGGGGACTCTACTCTTTAGAAAATGGATTTCCAAACTGTCTTAAAGTCCTACGAATAATTAGGGGAAGAATTTTAGAGGTATTAGTTTGTTGCACTTAACTCGGTCACTTGAAGAAGTTAGACTCAAAGACACTCGTTTTATAAACTTGCATTTTGTCACTGTTGTGTACGCACACACATAGACTGATATGCTTCAATCATACACCTCCACTTTTGATTTTTACTTTTTAATTTTAAGGTAAACAATTTTGCTAAAAATAAAAAAATAAAAAGGTAAAACAATTTCGCTGGCATTCGAACATTTTAAGGTTCCGCGAGTTTTTCTACATTCTTTTTATTTTCATTTTTCTTTTCCAACTAGAAAATCACAAAGCAAATAAAAAAAATTCAAAATTACAAAAATATCATGTTGGCTACAAGAAGAGGAGGTCAGGTCGAGAAAATAGAGCAGCAATAACGGCAAACCAGCGACCCCTGATGATGAATTTGATGAGGTTGAAAACATGCAAGCTCCGAACATATTCCAGAGGCCATGGAACAATCTGGATGAGTAATGTCATCAAACACGTTCTCCGTGCTCTAGATTAGAGAGAAAATTCAGGTCTCTAGGAAGAAATAGAGGAATATCTGAGAAGGAGACACGAAAAAGAAGAATGTTATATCAACTCGAATATATCAGACAAGCTCTTAAGATAATACTTGTTCCGCTTGAGAAAAACTCGAGAGTTATCCATCTTCATCAGAGGTTGGAAATCTAAGATTGGTACCAACACTCATGTACTGATCAATGAAACAGATACTATGATACCAGGCAAGAGGGACGGCAAAACTTTGCTAGGGTGACCACTTTCAACTGAGAGACTTAGCATAAGGAACAATTAGTCTAGGCATGCTCCAAATCAATATCAGTAGCCTCATAGAAGAGGATCCGCTAAGTGCCTTCTTCCAATGAGCAATCGAGGCAAAATGTTAGTCTGTATTATCAAATAATGTCTTTTGGATAATAAATAGGCTGCACCAACGCTAGCCGAGGGGACTAACACTATGAGACACCCTTCCAAAGCCAGTTCAGTAGGTAAAGGAGATACTCCATTAGGCTTTGTCTCAAGTGACGCCGCCATGTTTTTATGCCCTTATCTCCCATCTCATCCCTTTTCCAATAGGTTATAATTAAGGTACCAACTTTGCACTACTGTTTGGGGATGAATCTCAAAACAATTATAGAACGTAGTGCTAAGTTCACTACACAATACAACAGGGAGGTAGGTATGGGTAGTAGTATGAAGTTTCGTCTTTTTCGTAACTCACTAGTGGGTGAGGCATTTCTTTGGTTCATCAAACTAAGGACAAACCCAGTCTCAGATTGGCCAGCCATGGAAAATCTTTTTCACAACTATTTACTGTGCTGAGTGCGCCATTGGAAGTCTCGGTCGTAGAGCTGACCAACATGAAGCAACTTTTGGGAGAACCAGTGAAGGATTACAGGGGTAGAATCGTCATAGCTTCACACTTTTGCCGAAATACACAGTCAAAGATAAACCAATATGGCATAATTAAAGATTCCCATTATGCCAAAAAAACATTAACTTTTTTTTTTTTTTTAAACGGCAAAGATATTTCCTTGCTCTCATCAGTTCTCAACAAACATTCAAAGCTTATACAAACTGCAGCTTAAAAACACCATCTGGTGTTGATTGCCATCACTTGGCTATAAAAACAACCATACAAAAATATACTGCAAACAAAGATAAACATCACATATATCTCGGTAGGGCCACACAGAAAACTTCCTGATGCTCAATCAACTTCCTCAATCTTTGGGCCTGCACCACTGCCACCAGCAGACGGGCCATCTTCATCCATGCCTCCAGCCATGCCGCCAAAAAAACATTAACACAATATAACGTCTTAATGTCCCGACTACACTTCTCATCAACAATGTCTTCAATAGAGTAAAAAGTACCAACATGATGCAGTCAAAGGCTTGTACTACCTTATAATAGTGCAATTCATTATCTTTCTCGTTTCATTTTTGTTTTTAGCAATTTTTTGTTTTCTAAATACACAGGGCAAGCATGGTTAAAATATTCAACAACATTCCAAATGATTCTAGTTAAGTATATAAAAGTATAACTTTTTGACCTTACAACTAGCATATTCCCATAAGTCACTAAATTCTTGCATTGATCTGAAACCTAAAAGCCCAAAAAAAAAAAAAAAAAAAAATCCAAAAAAGCCTTGTATCATCCAAGCTAAGTTGTCTTCTAATGATATGTCCATATGAAAGATGTTCGTTTTCGCTCTACTTTTCGAACTTTTTCGTATATTTTTCATGTTTATCTCAATCTAATGGTTAAATCAGCATGCACCAATATTCTTCCCATAAATTCAAACAGATATCATAATTTTATTTTATTGTTTTTCTAATAAAAAAGATAAAGATAACTAGCATTATAACATCTTACCTTAAGAGCTGGTTTAAATTCTTTGATCAAGTCATATTAATTATTTAATATGGTCTAATATGTTGTTTATTTCATTTAATGATGAGCCCGTGTTTGAATCAAGGCCCAGCATTGTTTTTGGTTTTTACTTGATCGTTCATCACACCCTTGGGGGTGTGATTTATTAACCCAGCAAAGTCTATTTTCACTGCTGTTATCAAAATATTTTCTTTACCCTTGAGATATATATGCATTGAAAATACCCACCAAGCCCTTGCACTGTTTTTTGTCCCGTCACCATTTTTCGTGAAGTTTTCCAATTTCCACTGCACCACAATGGCAAACATAGAGACACTACTGAATAATAAAATTTAAAAAAAAAATAAAAGAAGAAATGAAGAAAGAAGGGCGGATGGGTAATCGGAGATGGTGAAGGAAAAGAAAAAAAATGGAGAAGAAAGTGAAAAAAAAAGAAAAAAAAGAAAAACTAAAGAAAAGTAAAGAATGGCAGACGGTGGTGGCGGTCGGCAACCAATGGGGGGTTGAATTATGAAGAAGATAAAGAAAAATATAGAGGAGAGAAATATAACGAAGGGACGAAATCCAAATAAAATTAGGCAAAATTAACTGAACAAAGAAATATCACAGAGGGAAGGAGGAAAAAATAAGGACCCAGGAAAGAAAAAATAAAAGAGGAAAGTTAAGAATGAAATGGAAGCATAAATCATAAATGCACATCAAATTACAAGAAGACAAAAAATAAAATGCTGAAGCAAAAAAGTGAAAATAATAAATAAAATGAGAGAAAAGAGAGAGAGAAAAAAAAAAAAGAAAATTATGAGAAGGGGTATTTTAGACAACAAATTTTAATCACATTATTTCATTCATCAGAGTAAACAAAATACGAAAATATGCTCTTATATCCTTTGATTAATCATATTAAGTAAACACAATATTTAATTGAATAAAATAATCATATCACCTATTCAATCACACAATTTTTCTATCACTCTTTTATTCTATTTATAAAAGTAAAGGGGCCCTAAAGGTTCATATTAGATTATCTTTCATGAATGTTAGCACTTTATACAATTTTTTTATGGCGAGTCGAATGAACCTATCATTTCTTAGTAAAATCATTAAATTCAATATATTTATTTTTCTTTGAACTAATAGAATGTATAATTGAATACTTTAGAAATCTTTTGCCATTAAAAGCTGTGGCTTATAATTTTTTTCTCTAGTTTCTTTTTTTTCTTTCCTTTTGGACATTTTGTAAAAGTACTAAAAAATTAATTTTGAACCAGAAACAGCGCAGGTGCAATTAATTCTGATAAAGAATAAAAAAAAATCTCAAAATGATAACCAAATATTATTGTGGCGGATATAGTACTAATTTTTTATTTGCATAATGGCATATATAATTATTTATATGGATAAATTGTCATTTTATTTAGAATGACTAAACATTTTAACTAAATAGGATATGATACTAGCACTAGTTATAATATTTTCTTTTTCGTTAGGTATGAGAAATAGTAAAATATTTTACTTAAATATAAAATAAAATATTAAATCAATATTGAATTTTACATAACTAATCTAATTAATTTAGAAATCTTAGACGAATTCACATGATCTATTTTTGTAAGTCGATTAAGCATGAAAAACAGTCTGTCCTATAAAAACTGAGGTTGTATCTCACATAAGAAAGTGCAATCTTGCCCATAACCTACACTATAAAAAAGTGTGTCCTATAGCCTACACTATAAAAAATTGTCTCGATGTGTTCTCCAACTTCTTATTAGATATAGTATAGCAAAAAGTGCAAATTTTGTGTTATGCACCTTTGTGTTATGCGCCTAAAGAATTGATAAAGCATATTCACATAGATGATATAAACAACATGTTGAGGAAATAACAAAGATTAAATCCAACGACTTTAATTTTCTCAAGGAGGGTTTTATGAGCGTGTTTAGAGTTAAAAGGAATATTGAATAATACTTGCTACAAGATCCTCGAGGAGGCACTCTTTCTTTAGCAAGGATAATACTTCTTGGACTTATTTAGCAATTTCTAGGGATAGTGGTAGCCACCCTTAGTAAACAATAATCTATAACTTCAAAAAGAAATCTCAAATTCCACAAGTAGTGAACATGAAATCTTTTCCATTGCTTATATGAAATTGCATGGGCATTCTTTATTAAGATTTTCGCGGATGTAGATGAGTCAATTTAAAACTTATGGTTTCACCTAATGCTTTAACTAAATAGCTTCTGCGAATGAAAAATGAAGAAAAATGAGCGTAATAGTCAAGAATAAAGTTTATGAGCTAGTTGCCCTTTTGCCCTTTCGTCCAAATTTAAGACCATCATAAGCAGGCTTCGACGGTTTCATCGAGCTATTACTTTAATAGGCTTAATGATGATTGATTAAGATCACTGAATATATATAAAGATAAATAAGAGAATTCAGCTTTTAGTGGTGGTTGTCCTTTACATTTAAGACATGCATAGGAGAAGTTGGATGCGTACTTGATGTGGAGACACACGAATTGTTCTAGAATTACTCTTGATTTACTCCTAAAGTAATTATGTATGCGTCATACTAATTAATTGACACTTTTAATCAAAATTATGTTGCCAGTTAGAAAAAAGTTTTAAAATAAAATAAGGAAAGAAAAGTTAACTACTATTATTTAATTAAGTATTGTATAAAATTTGATTCCACTATCTTGTACTTCGCTAAACCTATGCTTAGGAATTACTAATTAGAATGGTGAGTGGTCATCCTTGATGTAAAATATTGGGGTACAATCAAGTGGATATTTAGATTCATAATAAAATTCGAGAGGCTATTTGGTCAAGTGTTAACTATTTGAGATGATTTATATTATGGCACATATTTGAAAAGATGTTATTATGTTTAAATAATATAGTCATTTTGTATAATCTTTAAATGACAAGTTCTAATATTACACCAGATATTACTTCATATGTGAGAGTATTGTAGAGAGGTAATTGTTCTTAAATATATTTCTTCCAGAGATGTGATAGGTTATCCCTTCTATTGAACATTCGTACAGAGATATGCCTGAAAGAATGTTAGTAATTTGTGATTACATAAAATTTGATTAATGTGGCTTACAAAGCTATGGTGTATTACTAAGGCATGTTTGCATTTTCATTATGTGGTGGTACTAGATTATCACATATGAATGCCAGGCCTTAATTGACCCTCTTAAATGGGCAATCACATTAGACTATAATGATAGTTAGAATCAGATTTAAAGATCATGTCACGTAAGTGACATTTACGAAAGAATTACTCATTCTTAAAGTAGGGAATAAGGTTAATAAATATAATTTAGAGTTACCTTAGCTTGGAGGCTAAAATGAAATCTCTTTTTGATCAATCATGAAATATATTCAAACTTTAGAATAAGTCAGTTTATAGTTGCCAATGAAACTTGCTAGAGGGCATTTTACAGAGTGGCTAGCTGTTGGCATGTAGATAACACGCTCAAATAAAGATCGGACTTAAGTTCGTATTTTGTTTAAAGGATGACATGCCTAGTCAAATGGAAGCTCCATTATACCATATGATACTATATATACTTTGAGATGACCTCCTAAGAGAAGTGATTGAATTGGTCATATTATTTCTCATATGTTTTAGGACTTTGGACAATGTAAATCTTAAGAATATTACGTTAGTGTATTATCCACTTTCCATGGATGATTTGATCTACTAGAGCATGCTCATGAAAATTGTCAAGACTAGCTGATTAACATGAGACATAGAGAAAGAACTAAGTTGGTGTTGCATTTGTGAATTATGTCGAATAATGTTTAACTATTCATAAATATAGACAAATATTGGAGAGAATTGAGCATGCTTACGTATACAAGGATTTAGATATGCTTAATTAGTTGGGATCATGTGGTTGGGGTATACGACGAGTTAGTTAGTTGTACGGTTATATTAATTTGGTGATGATTTAATATAACTTTCCTAAGTATTCTCTTCTCCCTTGATTGCATGTTTAATTTTTGTATCAAGATAAAGATATGAGCTTAAAAAATTGTACAAGGATGAGATTCGAGGATATCAAGTCATATATTTATAGTGGGAGATATTGCAAATTAGATCGAATTTTGAACTTATGATCTAATTAGAATCATATTTAAATGAACTCTATTCTATATTTTCTCAATGGAATAAGGACACATGACAAAATCATTATTTTCTTCTAGTATTGTCTCCTAAAATTTTCTCTCCATTTTTTTTTCGTGAAGCATAATCAAAAAAATTTATGAATTTGAGGTGTGTAAATAAGTCGATAACTTTGATAGGTGCCCCCTAAGGAGATAAGGCATATTTGTGATTGATTCCAAAAATGAGGCTAGGAGGCAAGTTTAATCTCATAAATGTAGATTGGCATAGTAATGCTGCGTGTATAAACAATCCACATTATGAGCTTATTTTTTTCATGTGATTGAATAAACTTTCAGCAAGCCCACATAAAATTTGAGAGTATTCTTAGCTCTAACTTAAGGCATGAAAAAAATCTAGCATTAGCCGATGTTGTGGAAGATGGTACCAAATATCTATATCCTTGTTTCTAAATGATATCTTTGTATTGAAAGTCTTTACTAGAGGAGAATTTAGAATTACAAGTAATTTTAACCTGAATCAATTTGGCCATATCAAAAGCTAATTATATGGTAAGTGAAATATACTTATTATGTGATTTACATATGGTCCATGTTGGATTTTGGATGTTAACATGTACGCAATTTGCTGTTGTGAAAGGCTTGGCCCAAATAAAGGTCATCTAATTATTAGGTGGGCCAAGTTATCTTATGAAGTATAGGTTTATATGTGTAGAGGCTCTAATTTGTAATTTCTAATTTTATAACGTGTCAAATTAGAAATAAAAAACATATGGGGTTATATTAGGGTTATGGTTCCTAAATTATGTTTATGATTCTTTTTTGATATCACATCATTAGAAAAGAGAGAGTTCCTTCTCCCAAATTCATGTGCACTAATTTAGAAGATTAATAACCACCAGGCTGAAAAGATTTCATCAGCATTCACGGATCCAAGTATGCTTGAATTTTGATGATTTAACATGATGGTTTTTGGATTTTATGTGATGGGTTTCACATATTTGGTTTAATTTCAATAATTGATATCAAAGCCACTCATATTGAATCATGGAGAAATCTATTGTTTTAGGTTAGCTATACTTTATTTAAGGATTCATGGGTTCAATAAAGTTTTATTCGAATTTTTATTCATCTTTTGGAGTATTCAATAAATTTGATAACCGTTGAAACTGACACCCAAAAATTTAATCATTGAAATCAAGTAGATGGATTTTTGCCATAGCAAATCGAGATCTTTGAATTGAAAATATAGAGAGTAGTAGATTGCACTATTGGAATTGTTGATTTGGATGGTGTGCAAGCCATGTTTTGTTGGTGTTTTTGTTTTTGGTTGATTTTTTTAATAGTTTAAAAAAAATTAGTTATTCAATGATGTACGATGCATGCGTCATTTCTATTGAATTAAGCCAATTCCATGCTGCATTGTTGTACTCATTCCTTAGTTGGATGAAAATTGCCCTTGTAATTCTTCCAATTTGTATGTGGTTGATCCAAATTAGATTAATTGTTCTTACAAACAACACCATTGACTTTGGCCAATATTTGTCTTTTTGGAGAGGGGGGATGATTTTTAGGGAATTTTAATTTGAAAATTGGTATTTTGTGTATATTTTGGTATAAATTAATTGAAGCAATATGTCACCAAAGTGATCTCTCTTGTGGAAATTAATTTATTTTGAAATATAAATGGGTATGTGTATGTAACTTATGTAAATTGTGATTGGCCTAAAGGAAGGTTTAGATTTAGTAGAATTGCATGTACACCTGTGGTAATAAATGCATTATTATTATTTGGTTTTATATGTAAGCAATAAATTGATTCAAAGAAAGATTTATTGTTCAACTTACTTTATTATAAGTGTTTGATTGCTGCACCAAGATATTACTTACAAGCTAATACTTTATCCAAAGATAAAATATTAATGGAGTATCTTATATCTTGAGGTGGGGTTAATCTTTATTTGAATTTATTATTCCATACTAATTTTTCGCTTTGGTAATTATGCAAGTTTATTTGTTTGGTTTGCTTTGTTCTCTATTCAATTTTTGCTTTTGCTGCTAATATCATTGCTAGCATTGATTCTATTCCTATCCTAAATGGCACAAATTTTAAGGCAAGGAAAGAAAGTATCTTAATTGCTCTTGTAGTCATGGACCTAAACCTTGCATTAAGAATTGCTAAACTTGTTAATCTCATTGATAATAGTACCTCAAATGAAAAAAGAGAGATGAAAAAGTGGGAAAAGTCTAATAAGTTTCATGATCATTAAGCATGCTATTCTAGAAGTTTGTATGGGTACTATGTTTGATAAGGTGGATATGACTAAGGCTTTTCGTGTGGATCTTGAGAAAAGGTTTGCTAAGTATGAAAAAGTTGAAACTAGTGCAATCTTAGCAAAGCTCATCTCAATGAGGTACACGAGTGAAGAAAACATATGGGGAATACATTGTGAAAATGTCTCATCTTGCTTCAAAATTGAAGGTATTCAAGTTGGATTTGTCTAAAGACTCGTTAGTGAATTTGATTTTGATATCCCTTCCAACATAATTCAGTAAGTTGGAGTTAGCTGTAACTGCTAAAAGGACTTACTGTCCTTTAATGAGCTAATCTCACATTCTGTTTGAGAGAAGAAGAGATTGAAGTAAGAGAAGATAGATAGTGCTCACTTGGCTCCACCTTAAAGGATAAGAAGAAAGATAATAACAGAAAGAAAAATACGAAAGTTGTGGATATGGAACCACATCAGAAATAACATAAGGAATCAACTTAGGATTGCTGTTACTTCTGTGGAGCCATAGGTCACGAGAACAAGCAGTGTTCCAACTATAACTCATGGCGTGCATAGTGCTTCTTAACTTTGTTTGTTTTAAGGTTAATTTGACTTCGGTTCTAGACATATGTGGTGGAAAGATTTCTATTCAACAACTCACACCAGTGTCTCAATGCAGGGTTGCTAGCATTGTTGAAAGCCTAATGGTGTTGAAAGATACATCTATGTAGGTGACAACAAGTTGGTAGATGTTGAAGCAATTGAAACATTTATATATTGTTAAGGACTAATTTTTATTTTGACTTGATTGAGACTTTTGTTAACCATATTTTAGATGGAATTTGATTTCTGTTTTGGCATTGGACAAGTTTGATTATTGTTGTTCTTTTGAAAATGGAAAATTTAGTCTTTTCTAAAATTCAAATTTGGTTGGTTCTGGTTTTTTATCAAGTTACAATAATCTCTATTTGCTTGACATAATTGCTTCATTCTATGAATCCTTGCTTGTTAATTTAATAGGTTAAAAAATATAAAATAATTAGTGAGAATTTAGCTTCGTTGTGGCATAAGAGATTAGGTCATATCTCTAAAAAGAGAATTGAAAGATTTGTGTCAGATAATATTCTCGATCCACTTGATTTTTCATATTTTGAAATGTGTGTGAATTGCATTAAGGGGAAATAAACAAATGTCAAGATTTGGTGCTAATAGGAAATTAGACATCTTAGAACTAATAAAAAAATATTTGTGGACATTTTTTATGGTTTCTTGGAATGGTCAACAATATTTCATAACGTTCATAGACAATTTTTCAAGATATGAATACCTTTATCTCATTCATGAGCAATTGCAATCACTGGATGTATTCAAAAGTTATAAAGTGAAGTTGAGAATCAACTTTGCAAAAGAATCAAAAGTGTTAGATCTAACCATCGTGGTGAGTACTACGACAGAGATGATGGATCAGGTGAACAACGTCCAGGACCATTTGCAAAATTTCTTGAGAAATGCAATATCGTCCTATAGTACGCTATGCCGACTTCACCCATCATGAATAGTATTGTTGAAAAATGAAATAGAATGCTCAAGGACATTGTAAGGAGTATGATTAATCATTCGACCTTGCTTAAATCACTCTTAGGAGAGGCATATACATATTTAATAGGATTTTGACTAAGACAACTAAAAAGACCCTTATGACCTTTGGATGAGCAAGACGCCTAGTTTAAAGCATTTATTTATTGCGGGATGTTTAGCCAAGGTAAGGCCTTATAAGCTAAGCCAAAAGAAATTGGATTCCAAATCTGTTAGTTGCTATTTCATTGGATACTCTGAAAGGTCCAAGGGTCATAAACTTTATGTTCCCACAATTAAGTTTGTTTTTAAGATGTGTTATGCCATGTTCTTTGAGGGTGTTAAGGTTGCCAGGGGAAAAAGAGTTAGGGACTTTGTCTTTGAAGATAAATATGTTAATATTCCTCTGGCTACTAGTGATAATGGCTAGGAATAGCTTTCTATACCTGACATTGTTCAAGAAGTAACTTTAAATCAATGTAATATCATTAAACCTCTCATTTAAGTGCAAGAAGATGTTTGTGAAGAACAGGCTCTATAACCTTCAGGAGCTAATGCCATTAAGAAGATTAACTAGAGAAAAGAGAATTGTAGTTTCAAATAATTATATTGTATTTCTCCAAGAACATGATGTTAACATTGGAGTGATAGAGGATGATCCAATCAACTCTTGTCAAGCTATGAAAAGTTCTAACTCTCAAAAGTAGATTGATGCCATGATTGAAGAGATTAAGTTCATGAAAGACAATAACGTGTGGGATCCTATCCTATTACCTGAAGGTGCAAAAACCATTGGCTGCAAATGGATATTTAAAACCAGGTGAGATTCGAAGGGTAATGTGGAGAGGTTGTATTATTGGTATGGGCTTCACATAAAAAGAAGACATCGACTATAAAAAGCTTTCTCTTCGATTTCATTAAAAGATTCTTTCAGGATTATAATGGCTTTAGTTGCATGGTTTGATCTTTAGTTATATCAGATAGGTGTTACGACTGTGTTTCTCAATAACAACATTGATGAGATAATTTATATAGTACAACTAGAAAACTATGTGTCCTGTGATGCAAAGCCAATGGTTTGCAAATTAAAGAACTCATTCTATGGACTAAAGTAAGCATCTCATCAATAGTATTACAAATTTCACCAAGTGACTATCTTGTTCGATTTTGAGATAAATCTAGATGATGATTGTATATACCTCAGGTTTAGTGGGAGTAAGTATATTTTGTTGGTTTTATAAATCTATGGCATACTACCTGCTAGCAACAGTGTAGGCTTGTTGCATAAAGTGAAGAGAATTTTTCTTAGCAAGGATTTTTGAGATGAAAGATCTTGGTGATATAACTTTTGTACTCGAGGTATCCTTAGATTATCACTAAAATCCTATATTGAAAAGTTTTTCAAGAGATATGGCATGCGGGATTGTAAACTAGGTGATAACCCTATACTTGAAGGAGACAAATCTAGTCTCAATCAATGTCCTAAGAATGTTTTTGAGGAAAACGACATGCAAAAGATTCCTTATGCATCAGTAATGGGTAGTCTAATGTATGCTCAACTTTGTATGCATCCAGATATTGCTTATATTGTTGTGATGTTAGGTAGATATTTGAGCAATCCAAGAATGAATCATTAGAAAGCAACCAAAAGAGTCATGGGGTATCTAAAAAGAACAAAACATTACATACTTACATATAGAAGGTCAGATAAGTTAGAGATCATTGGCTATTTAGACTCCAACTTTACTGATTCCAAGATAGTCTAACATTTGCATTGGGCTATATCTATTTGCTTGTTAGAGGAGCTATTTCCTACAAGAGCTAAGCAGACGCTTGTAGCTCCTTCCACAATGGCAACTGAGTTTATAGTTTGTTATAAAGCATCTAACTATGGAATATGGTTGTTAAATTTTCTCATCGGGGTGGGAATTATGGATACAATTAAAGGCCACTTAAGTTATTTTATGACAATAAATCACTAGTCTTATGTTACAACAACAATAGGAGCATAGTGAAGTCAAAACATATAGATATTATATTCCTAGTTGTTAAAGAAACAATTTAGAGTGCTTAACTATCTATAGAGCATATCGGCACAAACTATATGGATTAGAACAAACTATATGGTTGCGGATCTGCTTACTAAGGGACTATCACGCAAGGCCTTTCATGAGCACACTACTTACATGGATGTCATGTCATTTGAGGACATTCGGTTTTAGTAGGAGTTTGTAATTCTAGATGATTTTCTTATAGGCGCATTTCAGTTATTTTAGTTTATAATTATTTGAGGTTATTTTCTATAGAAATAAAGTTTATTTCAATCTATCCACACGTTGATTTTAGTATGGTTTGATTGCACTAAGGTTTAATGTGGACTAGTTGGAAATATGCATGCTTGGATCACATCACATGACTTTCCATGCTGCACATCTATACTAGATCTATATCATTTGGTTATGTTGATATATGTGATTAAGGATGGATTTATTTACGGCATATGCAGCAAAAGTCCCCTTGGTTCTATGTTGACATAATTGATGAACGAGATTGTTTAAAGATAATTTTAGTTGTGACAGCAAAGTTTTGAGTTCATAAAGTTACTTTTGACATATAATTATAAAGTGATGTGTATATATATGTAGTACAAGTGGGAGATTGTTGGATATTGGACGTTCACACACACACACACACACACACACACACAATAAATATATTAATGATAATAATAGTTATATGCAATTTGCTATTGTAAAGGGATTGTCCTTGATTAAAGTAATCTAATTCTTAGGTGGGTCTAAGTTACCTTACAAAATATGAGCTTATACATATAGATACTCTAATTTGTAATTTGTAATTTGTAATTTTATGATGGGTCAAATTAAAAATAAGAAAAAGATACGTGATTATATTAGGGTTATGGTCCTTGAGTTATGTATATGATTCTTTTTTGATATCTCATTATTAAAAAAGTTCCTTCTTCCAAATTCATACATATTAATTTGGAAGACCAATAATTACAAAACTTAAAAGATTTCATTGGTATTTATGGATTTATATATGCTTCCGCATCTAGTTTTATTTTTTATTCCTAAAGTCCAGAGATAATGATCAATTGCATGGTACGTACAATAATATTTGTCAACACAATCAGTTGATGTGTAACCATATATAATTTGAAAAAAAAAAAAATATTTCCATGGACATCTTTAAGCATTCAATAATTTATGTATTGAAGGATAAGTATCAGCCAAGTCCTTCTTAAAGCATAAATAGTTTCATAAATTCATTAATAAGGTTAGTTTGCTAACTGTCATTTCTAACTTAAAACCTTTAGAAAACGGTCGAATACATATCAGTATCTGCATTTTAATTCCAAATTCATTGAATACAATTTTAAGAGCACTAATCATATTATTCATTAGATAAAAATATTTAATATGAACAAAAGAAAAAGTATTATGAACTCCGATTAACGGGACTTGACACACATAAGAATTGATGTACAAGACCTTTTCTTTTGGGTCCAATTTTAAGAATGAGACTGAAAATTAATTATTGTTAAAGTTATCTCATATGTGACTTAGGTTGAATTGGGGCCCAATTTTTGATGCGTCCGTCAAGACTGCATTAATGCAAAAACAAACACATGTGGCCGACGCTCCTAGTTCATTTATTCGAAGGCGTGTTTCCAGTTCAAAATTTAAAATCAGTGTTGACCAGGGGAAAAAAGAAAAGAAAAGAAAAATATCTAGTAGTATTATATCCCAATTTGCAAAAGGGTGGAGAGAAAAAATATTATATCTTGTAATTTAATATATATAAAATAAAAATGCTTATCAATTCTATTTTAAGTATTTTTTTATGTGGTAGTGATGTAGATAAATTAATATATTCTTTTT
The DNA here is from genome assembly GCA_014898725.1 of Jacaranda copaia. Taxonomy (NCBI): domain Eukaryota; kingdom Viridiplantae; phylum Streptophyta; class Magnoliopsida; order Lamiales; family Bignoniaceae; genus Jacaranda; species Jacaranda copaia. The sequence continues at coordinate 153,334 of JACGDI010000821.1, forward strand.
TTGTCATGTCGATATATTTTCATATATGATATCCTATCAATAGTTATTTTAATATTAATATAAAAAGATTAAATTAACTCATATTTTTATAACTCCATATCTAAATTTGATGAATACTCAATATACATGCAACTTCCTAAATTAATTTTTGTAACTCTCGATGTTTTGTCTAATACTTTCTTCTAATATTTTCTATTTACACTCTCAAATTTGATTTTCTAATATAATTATGGATAGGCACACATACATATATTCATACATATTACCATGCATTGTAAGTGTATTCATCAATGTAATTTAATTAACATGTCCTGCACCATAAATGTAGTACACATACAAACATTTGACATATAGAGTATTATAGTAATATAAAACTTATTATAATTTAATTTAAGAGTTATATTATGGTACTCGATGAGTTATCTCTTAGTTCATGATTAAATAAGTTAAACCATAATTATATAAAAAAATAATCTAAGCTACAAATTCCTAAATATAGTGTATAAAAAATTTTAATATAATTCACTATTTAAAGATAAAAAAATATTTGTCTTTTTTTGTCAGCCTCTATAGATCATTCATTTGGTGAATTAGAACTTATTTTTCTTAAAGGTTCATGTAATTATAATGTTCATATTTTTCTAATATTTTTTACTTTTAATGCTCATAACCCAGAAAATGGAGTCATCTCCCACCATTTTGCTACTATAAAACAGTGGAGTTGTTTTACATTGCTTTTCATTATTAAGAATAAATAAATAAATTAATAAGTGATTAAAGTGGATAAGGCAGTGGTTGATGTTGCATTAGGGGCGATAATTTTTGATATGACACGATAATATGATATGTACCGACACAATATTATTAGATTTTTATTGAGAATTGTTGGGTTGTGTTGATATTGGATTGACTCAATAAACAATACGAAAATTATAGGTTCGTTCAGAATGGGTTTCGGGTTACCCAATAATAACCCAAAAATTCAATAATTTTACTTAATTGTTCATTTGATTAGAAGTGATTAGTAGCAATTTCCTTATATTTTGAATTAAATTTTTGTAAGGAAAGTAGGCACTTCCTTATTTAAATTTACGTTCAAAGTTATCATGACTTGTAGCCCCTATGTTATTTCTACTATATATTGAACTTATTCCAATTATATATCATATATACTTATTCCATGATTAATACTTTGTATACTTATTTTTTGTAGCAAACTTCAATTGAAAGAAGAGAATAGCAATGAAGAGATTTTACGAAATTAAATGTTTGAATATGCTATGTTTTTTGTATTTTTAAATAATGACTTATTGTTTTTCAATAATTTAATTCTAGATTGACTTGTAAGAATTAATGATTATTGTTTACTACGTAAATCTTGACTACTTGGTGATGTTGGGATGATTGTTAATCATTGAATGGGATGAATTATATTTCTTTGTTAGAATTCAACTTCATTGTTATTAAAATTAAGTTGTGCAAAACTTTTGATTTAACATGAAAATTTATATATTATTGATATTGTAGGGGAAATTAAATGAAGTCCAATGATCAAATTGCTTTATAGTGCAAAACTTGGGTTGCTAGAGTATAATGTTGACTTTTTCTAAATTTTTTGTGTAAGTTGAATTTTCTCAAAATCTTGGTATAAATTGATTGTTTTATTAAGATTCATTTGAATATAAAATGTGTATGTTTTTTAGATGAATTCTTAATGAAAAATATTTGTATGTTGAAACAAGTTGGGTTTAGATAGACATGAAAACTTTCAGTTTGGTTTTGAGTTGAGGCTTATTGGGTTGGTTTAAGTTGAGCAAAATTTTATGATATCCCCACCCCAACTCGATACGAAACAATCCAATGCGATATGATTGTCACCCCTACGTTGCACGTCAGCCAACTGTACTTCTGATGAAATTTATTCATTATGTTTTGTTTCTTTTTCTGAAGTTTAGGCTAAAATTGGATACTTTTCTTCTCTTTTAAGAAGTTTTAGTTCCAAAAGCTTGATTTTAATTAATTTATTTGATACTAATATTTAAATAAATATATGATTAGTTGTTTTACACCTGACCACAAGGAAGATCGGCATTTATGTAATAACCGAAGGGTGACACATTTCAATCTATATGGATTCGATGATATTCGAAATTGGTTTTATAAAAGTGAAGGGGCAAAAAATGATGAAAGGTAATACGCATAAATAATTAATAGTTCTTCTCGCTCCAACTTATTGGTCTTGTGGTTTAATATGTTTTATTCTTATGGGAAGTATATATACAACTTTTTGAATGCGGATATCAAGATTTGAATTCAAATGGCATGGGATTTTTTTTTTTTTTAAATCACACTTGTTATTAGATAGTTTAATTTTTATTTTCATACTATATTTATATGCTTATTACAAACAAAAATTCAATTGTAAAATATAATTTAGGAGCAAAGTTGATAAAAACTGTAAAAAGAAATTGGCAAGGTTTATTTAACTTATTATATTCATTATATTCCTAATAGAAAAATAGTAAATACATAACTAAATCATCTATATTTCTAATATTCAATATATTAATGCACTCCTATAAATGTATTGCTCAAAAAATAATTGATGAATATGAAAAAGATATTGAAGTAATTATACTTTACAAATAATTTATTGGACTTATAAAGTGATTTAGCACTTATCATTAATTTTCTTTATATTGAAATGTTATTATGCATGGATGTGGTTTTCTCATTAATGAACACAAAACATATAAGATAGATTATGTGTTGTCAAATATCATAGACTTATGAGTAATGAAGGATCTTTTCATTACTCTAATTATCTTTTTATTTTTTTTAATAAAGAATGCATACTTTTTATGTAGGCAAATATAAGAATTTGTGAAATAAATAATGCAACTATGAGATCATTTGATCTAATGATGCATAGAATCATATGAAAATATATCTTATCTCTATCATAAAACTAGGCATCCACTACAAAAATATTGTTACGAAATGAATTTTGTAGCTATATCAACAAATTTATCATAACAAATATAATTTTAAAAATAACAAGCAAAAAAAATTATTAGCTGTCAACCTTTAGTCATATTCGTCGAATGTCCAACAAATTAATTCCGTATTATTCATAGAAAAATTAATGTGCATATATAAAGAATAATTATTAGTTATGGATTGGTAATAGCAAAGGTTAACTAGAAGTGCATCCATTTCGAATTTGGTTATTTCAATTTTGTAACTTAGGCTACAAATTTTTTACAACTAAGAATTAGTCGTAGCAGATACCCTAATTTTTTGTAATGTGTTTCATTTATTTCATTAATTAAATTATATTCAATAATGTTTTTATTCCTTTTTAAACTAAATGTTTTGCATTCAATTTATATTTATAAAAGAAAGTGTCAAACATCTAAGTATAACGAAAATTGACTAGTTTTGGAATACAAAGTCGAATTCATATTTGGTAATGCTAGTTATTGGTGTCGGTGTGGTATAAATAATTAACTAGGGCATGCAGTCTCCTGATTTTATTGGGATTTTACTAATCTAACTAAGTAGAACTATCCAATTTTTTGAATGTAGTTGGTTATCAATAAAAAACAAAAAAATTGAATAAATGTAAAATACTATTATTTCTTTTATTTTTCCAACAAGCCAAACAAATGAAGATAATTTTGTTCGACATTCTTCACATCCAAATTCAAGATTCAAATGAAGCTTAGACATTGAATAAATGTAATCTAAATGGTTAAAAGAGCGTTAGGATTTAAATAAAAATAATAATAAAACTAATAGAAAGGTTATTAAGAAAATATGTTATCATTTTTATTTTCTATTTTCAGTATTTTTAATATTTGAATACATAGTTAGTGAAAATGGTTAATGATGAAACTTTATTTAGTTATGTTGTCTGAAAAATAATGACTTAACTTTATTTAGTAGGTTTTATGTAGAAATAAATAGTAACAATAAGTATAGATAGAAGAGATATATATTATTAAGAGATGATATAGGTTATCGGGAACGTCTGTTAAAATAAAAATAAATTAAAATTTTAGTAAAAATAAAGAGAAATTGTTGATAATTCATTTTCAAATAATGAAAATAAGTGAAAATGAATTTGAGAACAAATCCAACTAGAAGTAAGAAACTTGTTGAGAAACTCATGGAACAAAAACACATAAAACGTAGACACCAATTCGTTCTTTTAATTGTCAGTTAAAAATGGAAAGTTCTCTTGTTTTATTTTATTAATTTTTTTGGGTAATTACAATATAACATTCACATAATAGGAAAAGTTATATGTGTATGTTACCATTACATTAATTATTTTTTCTAATTTTTCTATAAATATCTATATCCGGTACATTTAATATTTAAATTTCCAACCTCATACATATAAATGTCAGTGAGCCAATCGATCAACTGGCATCATAACTACTTAAATATACAAACAATACTACTAACCAATAATTTTGACTAATTTATAAACATTATATCAAATATTTCATTGTTTTTCTTAAAAGTTACCTTAATAATAAAAAACCATCAACTAATGCCATGTAAAACTGTTTGAGGCCGGAATGTTTTATCTTAGGAGACAAGATTGGATTGTAAAAAGTAAATATATATATATATATATTTTCAATCAAACGAAAGACGATTTTATTACTTCAGAGATAATAAAATTATAAAATAATATTTGTATATTATATTTAGGTTTTCAGAAATTTTGGGGGAGAGCAAATTTGTTTATTACATTCAGGTTTCAAAAATTTGAGGGGAAGCAACCCGTGTGACTCGGTCCATCAATATCAAAATCATGAAAACAGTCTATATAATAAATTAATCAAAAAATTAAATAATTTGAATTTATGTTGTAATATTTTTTAAATTTGCATTGGAGGAATATTAAAAAAAAACATATACAGTAATATTGAAGTTATAATTATAAAGTTTATAACACTTGAGGCATTGAAATGAATTATTTGTCAATAGAGTAATTATATGATTTTTCCTAACATTATTTCATCTATATAAAAATAATTAAAATTGGGTATGCAATATCGTAAAAGCTAAAATATATCTTAAATTATAATACTTGGTATGACTTTAATAAGTATAATTTATTTTATTTTTTATTGTTTTATAAAAAATGTTAAATTATACGTTATACAAATATCATAAAATAATAAATAGATTTTCTATCATTTCAACTTAATGTATAAGACCATATCGTTCTTTTATTAATTTCTTTTATAAAGAAAATGTTAAGCTAATTTAATGTGATAATTAGTCCCGTTTAGACGTCTTTGATTTAGCATTATTACGTCCAAGTATTAATGCTTGTATGAATGAAAATATTCTTTTAAATGTAAATTCCTACTAAGCAAAATTATGCAAATAAAGACATGCGATATAAATATTGCAATGCGCCACTAAATATACTTAAAAATGAAATATTGTTCCCATTGACTATTTAATTATCATTCATCAGATTTTAAAAAAATTAATTATGCCAACTATATATTTATGTTCCATATAGTTTTTTTAAAATAATTAAGGATAATCTTATCATTATTGTCTTCTTGAAAAGATAAAGGTCTTAGTTGAAAATTTTGATAATGAAAAGATGATGTTGCATGGGAACAGAGTTAGGGTTCTTTTGGAAAATCAATATAGTATTTGGTTTCTACTTTTAGAATGCATTTGCATAGAGTTAGAGCACAAGCACTAAAAATAATTGCTTAGATACTTTTTTAGTTTTGGTAGTCAATATTTAAATAATTAAGTCCTTGGTGGGCTTTCCCCTACTTGGATGGATCAAATTTTAATTCAAATTTGATTTGAATTCAATCCGAATTTTAAGATATTTATTCAATTAAAATATCTAATGGATCATATTTGATTATAAATATCCATAATCTAAAAGAAGTGGATCGAATATAGAATTAAGCAATCTGATTTGTTAAAAACTTGAATTCAAACTTTAATAATATTTTATTAAATTAATACTTTTATATATAATATTAATAAAGATTTTAAAATAAATTTATATATTATATTGACCTAATATCAATGTTAATGTTTATATTATGCTATTGATATTGAGCCTTTAGCTTTAAAAATAAGAGGGATACTGATAAATTGTCAAATATAATAATGTATAATAGTTCATCTATATATTAGTTTAATATGAAATAGGGGTTTAATATTCAAATATTTAACTTTTATACTAATATGCAACAAAAAGTAGTTAAAAATTGAAATATGACATAAATTGTAACAACCCTAACAATTTAATTAGTAAAAATTTAAAAAACATAACTTTAATTTGATAGAAAAAATCTGGGGGTCAAAACATAAATAGAAAAGGATTTAATTATAAGCTATTCGAAAGTTTTGAGGTCAAATTATAATAATTTTTGATCAACTGGGTCAATGTAGAGCTCTCATTAAATGAGGGATTAAATCTGAAACTGAAATAAAGTTTTGGGGGTCAATATGTAATTATAAGAAATCTCCCTTTAAAAGCAAGCCTGCCATTTCATTCAATTTCTACGTGCAACCCCCCCTCTCCCCCTTTGGCGAACTCTCTTTGGCAGTGACAAACTTCCAAAACTAGATCAACCACTAGCTTCCTCTCATCACCAGGAGCACAACCATACCACATGCACCCTAATTTGATCGGTGGACCACCAAGAAATTGAAGCTACAGACTGACAGTGGTGAAAGGTGGCGGATGCAGCATCACAGGCAGCAGAAGCTTGTGTATGGAAGGTGGGTTTTGTAGCACTCAACTCAGAGAACAAGTTGGTATCTTTAATTTCCAATTTCACTCACTGGCAATGGTGGAATCGAGCAAAATAGGCAACAGTGGAGGTGGCAGAATTGACGGTTAATTTGATGTAGGAGGTAAAAATTGGTTGAGGTGCTTTATTGTATGTGTTGAGATGCATCGATTAGTGGTGGTGGTGGCTAGCAACTTTGTCAGTGGTGCATGGTAGTCCTGAGATAGAATTTTCATCTCATCACAGTGATCATATGCATGGTGTTGTTTCGAGGTAGTTTATCTTCAAAAATGGAGTGAATAGGTAAATTTGGTGGGAAATGTAATTTGTTACCTTTAAGCTTTTGGTATCTTGCTGATGTATAATTTCATATATCTTGATGAAAGTAGGAATTTCAAATGAACTGGAACTGAACAATGGGATGCACGGATATATATATATATATATATATATAATGCTAGGTGGACCTGGATTTGTAAAATATATGATCCTTGATTAATTAAGATAAATTAGGTAATCAAAACCCTAATCTTATGTATAATGATATGTGGAGCCAAGTTGTTAAAGATTGAATTATCATTAATTAGATTTAATTATTGTAATTATATATGACTTTTGTGTAATGTTGCAAGGACTAATATTAATAGGAATATGAATTGATTAGTGCGTTTCAACTAAGTTGTTGATATAGGACTTAAATTGTTAAATTAGGAAATATATGAGAAATGATTATTAACTAGAGCAAAAAAGACCCTCGTAGATATTATAGCATCATTAGCATAATTAGCATTAACCTTTACGGTATTCTCAGAACCGAGCTCTAAAATATTGTATTAATTGGAAAACAACCAATGTTCAGATATAAATGGTTTAATTATTGTTTAAAGAATGATACAAGAATTTTAACATTAAATATGCCCTTTTGACATGGGTGATGAGGAGGAGTCAGGATTTGGAAGACAGTAAGATGAGGATAGCATTTTGTGTATGAATTAAGGTGAGGGTGAAACCTATCTTTCTTTTGGTAAGTGAATGATCTTTGATGTTCGAACTCCCTGTGCTTATTTATTGAATTTGATTATAATTGTTTTGGTGCTTATAACTCCTATTGTATTATTTGTTATCTATCCTATATAACCTACAACCTTGCTAACTTTCCCTCATTCGTATTGATATTTAGGTCTTACCGACCAATTTTGTTTCATACTCCTGGTTAAATTGTTCTGTATGCTGTTTATAAGGCTTTGCTAGCTAATATTTTACGAACTGTGTCGTTTTGAACTGTTCACATATATGTTTTAATTGATTAATTTGAAATACATATTATCTATTAGCATTATATTAAGTTACCTTGAGGATGCTCTTGGGGGGTTACCACCCTTATGGACACCATAGGTTGGGTTGGGCACGGGACTAGGTTCGAAAAAAATGACTGAATGGTATGCATTGATAGTGGTTGGTCTCTTGACTAGTATCCACTTAAGATCTTGACTTGCAGATAGTTAGATATAGCTATTTGCGAGTGGTGGGGCTTGGCATGCAGCTGGCTATGTCGCATGTCTACTGAGCTAAGTGCTTGGATAACAGAGTAATAAGAGAAAGTATGTTATGTTATATCTGTACTTAGTATTATTATTTATATATTGTTCTGGGCGCAATAAAGATGGAGTTGCCAATAGTCTATTAAATGTTGTATCACATGAGTTATCATATATCATTGCTTTATGTTGTAAATGACTTGCTCAATATTGAATCTTTATTTACTGATTGTTGTACTTTCAACAATTTTTCCTTGATTATTGTCATACACAACCCCTACTAAGTCCTTAAGACTTACCCTCTTCTGTTATCTTTTATTCTTTTCCAAATAGGACTTGAAGAAGGTTGAGGGCTTGGGGCTTGCCCGAGTAGAGATGTATTTTGTAACAGATTAGGTGCTATGTATGTATATATAGATTACACCTAATTGTGATTCTTGAACTTGTGGATGTTATGTATATAGCTAAGTTTGATTTAGGACTTTTGATATGTACATATTTGAACACTTTGGATGTTTTTTCGGGTAAGTTATCATGCTGGCATCTTTTGAGGTTTTGGGTGGATTTTAGCTTTTGTAGTTGTCTTTTGAATTATATTTTAAATTTAAATTGGTGGCGCTTTAGCTTAGAATTCATCTCTAGCTAGGGCACCATATAAATTACTTTATAGATATAATATTTTTATACAATTCAAAAGGGAAAAATAAAAGAGGAAAAAAATTAAATTGAGTCGAATTTTTTTATTGAATTTTGGATATCCAGCGAATTTGAATTTTATATTAACTAACAAAGTTTCTATAAGATATTGGGTTAGATTTGAGTATGAATTTAGATAATTTTATTGGATTAGGATTCGGATTCAAATATAATTGATCTGACCCAAATCCAATCTGTTGAGAGTCCTACTTGGGTTGAGGAATCTATCTTGATTGGGCTTAAATTGGTCGGTTCATTTGCCTCTTTTTTATTTAATTTATTTGGCTTCTTATTTTATTTATTTATTTATTTTTTCAGTGGCAAAATATATAAAGAGTTTATAGTTATTGTGGTAAGTAATTCTTATATTTGACATAAATTTTAAATTCTAAATTAAATCATTAGTTATATACTATATATGGTTTTATCTAAAATATTTTGTATATCTCAAAAAAATTATTTTAAAAATAATGAAGTTTGAAAACTCTGCTAAATTTAAAACTTACATACCAACTAATAGAAAATTGTTCGTTTATTAAATTTCAAACTTTTTAAATGAGAATGATGATTTGATATTCCATAGAAATATATTTATCCTTCTGATAAGGAATCTACAAGTTATAGTTTTTAAAGCAAATTTTTAAAAGTTAATTTTAGTAGTTAAGAGTTTTATATACTTAAATTCTATGTTGTCAAGAAAAAAAAAAGTTATATAGTTAAAAAAATAATTCAGTATTAATGTATTCCTTTAATTGAAAATAAAGTTATTATACTTATATTAATAAAAGAATTATTATATAAAAATTCAATTGCTTGTTGCAAAATAATATAGTTATCAACTATTTTATTTAAATAAATCTTGTATTGTTATGAATAAAAATCTACCATTAAATTAAAGAAGTCAACGTATATAACTCTTTAATGAAAAACATTAAGTTTAATATTTTTTAAGTAGTCTTAATATATTTATTTTGTGTAATTATTTTTCTTTATGTCAAGGCACAAAAAATTATTTTTATTAAAATTAGTATCAAAATATATATTAAAATATGAAATATACATTAATTATGTAAAAGAGTATTTTATTTTGTTTTGAATTTTAAGTTTGTAACAACATAAACGTAATCTTTTTATACAAATAAGTTACATAAATTTGATTTATTTGTTATTAGAGCAATGAAGTTATTTTTTTATAGAAAGTATTATAAATATAAATAAAAAATTAGCTAACTGAAGTAAACATGTTAAAGTATATGATACATGTAAATATAAAATATTCAATTTTATGTGCATATAATTGGAAATGTACAGATCGAATAGCTAATAAATTTACTGAATTTGTTATGAAGAACTAAATAATATTTCTTTATTCATTTGACAAAGAGTTGGAATAATTTTAAATTCTTAGGGAAATTGCTACTCTAAACTTACATATTGTACGTAGATTCTAAAAGTATTAAAATTTAAAAAATAAATGAGAAAAGTAATAAAAATGGAGCAAAATATTTATAGTTTATTTATGTATATTTTTATTTATCTATTAATAACAAATAGTTTTTTTAAAATATTATAAATATAATTAAATTTTCAATTAATTGAATTATACATATCAAGACATATAATGTTAGATACAAACACAAAAAACATATTTTTTATGTGGAGATAATTAAAAATAGACAAATCAGATATCATCAACAAATTTAATGAATTCTATAGGAAAACATGTATAATTTTTTCTTCATTCATTTGATAGGAGAAGTTGATTAATTTCAATTGCTTAGAGAACGTTTGTATTTTTAATAATTGTATCATTCTAGGTATTGTTGAAAAAGAAAATAAATATGGATATTTTCTTTTACATAGAGAAGTTGAAACTTTTACAGTCAAATAATAGTAAAATTAAAATTCAATATCTAAACTTCTTTGGAATTTTAAATTATGTGATGAGAGAGAGGGGGGGG
>JACGDI010000821.1:171743-200353 GCA_014898725.1 Jacaranda copaia
TGCTGGTCAAGACCCTCCTCTCAATCCAATGTGAGACAAATGCCACACATATCACATGTCAAAGTGATCCTTAATGTAAATATTGTGATGCGGTCAAGTGGATCCTAGATATCTATATGTTTGTTGGAGACTATCTGGTTTGATATTTCTAAAGATAATGCATGTCCACAGTGCTATCATTATTTTTTGTGATAATGAAGCTACTCTGTATGCTTTGAGCACCTAATTTTGTTTGGGCTAAAGCATATTTATACTAGGTATTATTTCATAGATGAGAATTATTGCACATTGTTCTTGGGCATATTTCTATAAGCGATGTCATCGCTTAACCTTTTTTGAGCCTTTATATAGAATTGTTCTCTAAAGGCATATTGCATCAAGGGACTATATTAAAATTGATTTATGGCCTGTAAGAATATATTACAATTAATGAGACATGTTTGCATTCTCATTATGTGTTGGTACTAACTACTATACTTGTGAAATGTGGATGTCACCATGCTTTGATTGACTTACTCACACGAGTAATCACCCTTTGCTTTGATAGCGAGTAGGATGAGACTTAGAGATCTTTTCATATGATTGAGAGGTTTGCAAATGATTGCCTTTGCACCTAGAGTAGTGAGGAAGGTTAAGAAATATATATAATTAAAAGTTGCCTTAGCTTGGAGGCAAGAATGAGATCATATTTGATCGATTATGAAATATGTCCAATTTCATAAAGCTTATTTAGAGCCAAACGTATGAATGACTGGAAGACATTTTGGAAGTGTCTACCTTGTGTTGCACAGGTTAGGCACTTGAATAGCGATTGGACTAAAGTTTGTATGATGTTAAGGGTGTGATATGCCCAAATAGAGTGAGAGCTCCATCATAGCATACATTTATACCACATGTGCTTTGCGACAACCTATGAAGGAGAGTGCTTGAATGGGTCCCTACTTCATCACTGTGTGAGCATTTATTATTTCTTGTATCATTTGGGATTCTGGACCATGTCATGGAGTGTAAGTTTGATGATATTACTATAGCATGCAAACAATGGCCATGATTAATTCAACCTGTCAGAGCATAACTAGGAAAGCGGTCAAGACCAAGCAAATTGGCATGAGGGGTCAAGGAAGAACTAAGTTAATAGCTAACTAATTCAAGAGTGTTTGACATAGTCATGAGCATGGATATATAGTGGAAGGATACAAGCATGCTCTACTTATTATTAAAGGATCATATATGCTTAATCTAGTGCGACCATATAGTTTGGTGGGATACATAGCAAGTTTTTGTAGTTGTGGGTTATGTTAGTTTGGTGATGGCTTAATATAACACTCCTTACTTTTTCTCTTCTCGCTTAGTTGTATGCCTTATTCCCTGTATGAAAGAAAGAATGTGCGATTGAGAAATGCTATGAGCATGATGCTCGATCAGATTGAGTTAAATATGTACGAGTGGGAGATGTTACGAATTGGGACGTGTCTTGGATTCTTAGCTTAAAAGACATCCATACAGTTTTTTAAGATCTTCAAGAATGTAATAAAGTTTAAGTGGATAAAAATAATGCGACCAAGCTCTGGTCGACCTAAAATAGTATCTAACTACTCCGTCAATGCTCACAAAACCCATGGTCAAAGAGGTATTGAACTTATACTAGGCAATTTTTGCGACAACTGTCAGTTCAGTTTTGGTGTCTACTCAACAAAGCTTACATAAATTAATATACTATATTAGCAAAGTCCTAAAATGCCCTAAGCACAGTTATCTAGAGAACAAAAAATTTGCACTTGCTTTGATCACAACAACATGAAAGTTAAGACCTTATTTTTTATCATATGCTATCATTGTTTTAACAAATCAGTCATTGGAACAAGTGCTATCTAAGCCCGATACATCAGGAAGATTAACCATATGGGCTACTAAGTTAGGACAATTTGATGTCAAATTTCAAGACTATACATTCATAAAAGCTTAGATATTAGTTGATTTCATTGTAGAATGTATCGATTTCCCCACATTAGTTGAGCCCCAATAGCAAGTCTGGTCTTTGCATGTTGTTAGATCAACCACAAGCATCGAGGGTGGAGTAGAAATTTCTTTATGTTCCTCTCAAGTTGAGGAATATGATTTTTCAATCAAGCTTAATTATCCAATCATAAACAATGAAGCCAAATATGAAGCCCTCATTGCGGAAATAAGGATGAACTTTAATAAGAGGGTCAATTGTTTAGCAATTATTACAGATTCATAGCTTGTTGCAGAGTAATGTGGAGAAAATTTTGAAACAAGAGAAATGACCATGAACACATACCTAGCAGAGATCAAAAAATTGGAACAACAATTCAAAAAATTTACACTCACTAGGTACTAAGTTGAAAAATGAAAAAGAAAATACACTTTCTGAATTTGCCAACTCAACAAAAGACACAAAGGAATGACCAATAACCTTTTTAGTCAAATGACAAGCCCACTATATGTGGCTTTCATCAAATTCAGGTCTTGACCGTCGAAGAGACAAACCAAAGTTGGACCGATAAGATAAAATCCGACCTTAAAGAAGGAAAATTATTGTAAAACTACATATCCTGCCAAGTACATATCAATATCTCCCATCAATTAGTTGCAACTCTTGTCCCAGTATAGACCACTTAGCCTTTTGACTAGTGGAGAGTTGACATTATGGGATCTTTCCTAAAATCCATAGGCCAAAGGAAAGACATAATAGTATTAGCAGAATAGTTCACAAAGTGGGTCGAGGTGAAAGGTATGCCAAAAATAACAAATGCTACGATAAGGAGTATTTATGGAAAAACATTGTCTATCATTTTGGTCTGCCTAAAGTGCTCATATTTGACAATAGCACCCAATTTTAAAGTAAGAGAATGAGAGATTGGTGCGAAAACCTCAAAATAAGACAATATTTCACATTGGTGGGAAATCCACAAGCAAATGGTTGAATGAAGGTTACCAATAGAACAATCCCGGATCATATCAAAACTCGATTGGAAGATTCTAAAGGTAGCTAGGCAGGTGACCTCCTTAGCTTCCTTTGGGCTGACAGGACAACTTTAAGAATGGCTATGGGACAAAACCCGTACAACCTTGTCTATGGCTCTAAAGCAATTATCCTAACAGAGTTAATCCAACACGCAGCTCAAGTAATCTATTATAACCCGATTAGGAATGAAGCAGAAAGATAATTTGACCTCAAGACAATCGACGAGCTCCATAAACAAGTCTTTACAAAATGTAAAGGTACAGATCAATCATGGCCAAACACAATGACAAAGGTGTCATGCCAAGACGTTTCAAAGTTGGTGATTTGGTCCTCAAGAAAGTCGAAGTCTCAAAGAATGTTGAGAAACTTCACCCAAAGTGAGAAAGCTCCTACTCTGTGGAGAAATTAGTAAAGCACACTTCTTATCAACTAGCTGACATGAGTGGAAATGAGCTCCCTAGACTATGGAATGCAACTAACTTGAAGAAGTTTTATGTGTAAATTGAGATCTAGTTGTATAAAGGAAACACGTTTCCTTAATGCATATAATACTACAATCATGTAGTCACATGATCAAATTTGCTTATCAATCAACTATTAATGGAAGATCAAGCTACGCCACAGTCACAACAAGATCAAATTTGCTTATGAATCAACTATCAATGAAAGATCAAGTCGGTCCTGTAGTCGTATGATCAAATTTACCTATGAATCAAGTCGATCATGTAGTCGCAAGATCAAATTCACTTTTAGACCAACTATTACATAAGAATTGATTCGATCCCCTAGTTATACAATCAAATTAAATGGTTAAGTTAAACTTTCAAGTCATTATTACCAGTAAAAATCGATGTCAACCTTTAATTATTTATCCTTACACATTTAAGTGGACCTCCTAGTCGAGGCTAACTAACATGATATGCATAAAATAGATTGCCAAATATAAAGCAAATTCAACCAAAAACATCAAGTTTAACAATGAAATTTCATAAAGCTTGATAACATCATTCAAAAGCCTATTTGGGCTTCACATAATTCAAAAATAAGAATATTACAAAGCAAGGAAACTGCTCAGCTATACCCAGTATCTTTCCTACAACTACTTCGAGTGGCAACCTCATGAATAGCTTTGTCAAGCTCATCAGTTGTATCAATGCCAACATCTAGGGTTGGTCTGTCAACCTCCTACCTAGGCCTTAAAGAAAGAGCTCGCACAAGTTGAGATAGCCTATCTTTGTGTACTAAGAAAGGATGTTGGATAGCAAGGAAGAACTCTATTGTGTTCACTTCATTGTTCTTGATGTCCTAAGCAAAATCACTTACAAAGGCAAACTTTTTCCCTAGGTCGATAACTTTAGGATGCAATTGAGCTTCAACCTCCGCAACTGGAGCATTCTCATTGAAATCCTTTGGGCATTCATTCTTCATGACATCAAGTTAAGCTTTATCTTTTGTTCAAATTTCATAGCTAATGAATTTGACTTGTTTCATAACTCTCTCAAATGCTTCCTTAGGTTATTCATGCTAAAGGTTATGTTGGAATCGATAAACACTGAGCTTAACATAAACTATTGCATACTTCTTTTCAGATTTTAGGCAATACCTTGAAGAACTCATCCTTAGCATAACATAGGTAGCTCTCATACTCTTTTGCCCGACCTAACAGAGAAGCCTTCTGGATTAAGGCCAACAATTTCTTCAACTACTCTTCAACCCGACTCCTTCTTTGGACAACAACTAAGAGCTCAACATCCTTTTCTTCTAGTTGCTTGGTCAAGTCAACAACTCTCAACTCCAAAGATTCAACCTTAGTCTTGGTCAAATTATTCTATTTCTTTTCCAACTCTTAACACTTCTCCTCTAGCCTTTGTCAGTTAGTCTTACATAGTTCATATCATCGGTGGAGATTATATCCCCATTTTCTGACCTGCAAAAATGTAAAGTCATCAGCAAAATAGTAATCTCAAAAATTGACCAGCCTTAAATCAATTTGTTAATTGAATTTTTACCTTGTTTACATGATATGCAAATGACTTCAGAGCATTCAGTTGCTCATGGTTAAACATCTCAACTTGGTCTTTCTAAAATATACTTGCTATAAGAATGGCCAGAGGAGATGCTGTTGTCGGGCTTATGCTAAACATGGTTACAGTATTTGATACTCCAATCTTGGGGATAAAGTGTGGCTCTGAGAACATGGGAAAGTCACACAAATGCTTGTTGAAAAGGGTCTAATAAGCAACTGTGTTGGGATTAGAGACTTTCTTCTTTCTCTTATTGGCTACACTTTTCTTTGAGGTACCTTAAACTTCAATCTCCGCAGCCTTCTTCTTTTGTGAAAAAGCCAAGCTACTCACTACTTTTGTACCTTGCCCAATGAGAGATAGACTAGTAGGAGGCATCTACTCTACCCTAGCTACTTGAGGTGCAGCAACCCAATGAGTTGTTGGGGCCTTACGATACTCCTGTGCTTTCTGTTGCTTTTACATTGCAATTTCCCTCACTTAGTTCATGACGGCTTGACTGGCAAAAGCTAATGCCATTTCAATTAGAAACTATAACATTAATAGGAAAATTAGTTCTACCTAAACATATGTTAGCATGCAACCTCAGTGGAGGGGTCAATAATCCCACAAGTACTAAATTTCTCTCTCTAATAAACTTAGAAGTATTTATCTCTCCAAACTCTAGTAGATTTTAAACAAAGACGTTCCAGGTTGGATTTTCATCATTGTCCATCTTGACCCTACCTATCATCCACCTGCTTGAAATATTAAAATTGACCCCATCAGGGGATCAAAAATAAAAATATCTCTCCTTCTACTTTTATCCATGAGAAAATGATGGGGTTCCAAAAATTTTCCTACGAGGTCAAGTGGTCAAGTAGTACAACCCCAACTCCCTTGTGCTGCTAGAATTTTAGGATATTAGAAGGTGAAAGAGATTGCTAAAATTAGCCTATGAGAGGGGCTAGTCATGGATCACCATTAGAATAATAAAACTATATAAAAGGGAAAAATAATTGGGTAAGAGTAGGGTTATACAGGCATGGAGACCTCTTAACAAGCTGACTACTAGTTTAGCAAGAGGAAGCCTAAACCCACATTTTAGGGCGTTCTCAAAATAGTTATACATCCTTTGGGTGATGTATGTATCCTATCTCTTACCATGGACTTAATCAGCTCAAACTCCTTAGGATTATAATTCTTTGATCTAATTGACCTCAAATTATTTGACAACACCTTAGATATGATCTCACTATAAAGGGTAGTGGTAAAGAGCCTACCTTTTGACCTCAGCGGCTGCTCAGCCTCCCTAAGTGTCTTACCTCTTCAACCATAGGTTCAAATGGACCAGTCTCATTGATATTAAGACTAAAAGGCCTAACCCCCTTATCAATCTATACTTTCTTTCCAACAACATCCAATTTCTCATTACCACAAGAGAAAGCCAACCTATTACTAGACATTTCATACGAGCTTGCTTTGCTAGTTGAGGCATTTAATGACTAAGTTACCTAAGAATCAAAACTCTCAACCCTACCTTACTCACTAATATTAGCTATTATTATAAGCAAAAATAGGAAAATAAAAAAGTACATTGAGCAAATAAAGTAAGAGATAGAAAGAACTTATAAAAGATGTACGTGGAAAGAGAACAATTTGGGAAAGTTGAGGACTCAACCAAGTTTTTCCTTGAACTCGACCTCATAACGATGTGGGAAAAATAGTAAATGGATGGTAAAAATAACTATTTATAAGCAGTGCCCAGAATAGCAATTGATTTATTTGATCGACTACCGACTAATTAATGTGTAACTACCAGTTAACCATGCACAAAGATCAATGTAATCACCAAGAAATTCTTCTTGCCTTCAAGAACTTAGTTAAGATTTGAAAAAGTTCCCCGTCTTCATAGCTCTATCAGAATGCATAACAATTGTTCTGGTTGACATTAGAACAATGCAACACGCTATTCCTCACTCTAACTCCCCTGGTTGAACTACAAAGTCGGGGGGACTCATGATATGGATAAGCCAGTAAAACTAAAAGCCCAATAGAAGCTCTGGATCCAGTATCAAGCCTAAACAAGGTAAGTATTGGGCCCAAACAAATTGGCCTAAGTTGTCATCTCTAGACTTTCTAGTAACTTCCTATAATGCCCCAAAGATGATGATGATGATGATGATGATAAAAAATTGATTTACTAACTCAATTAAGTAATGACAATTAGCAGAATTTTACTCTTGAAATTATGGTTATAAGTTACAAGAGAAATATGAAGTGGTGTTACTTAAGAATGAGAGATATTAGTGTATTTATCATATAATAGTGTCTTTACTTAGGAATATGGTGTATTAAGAATGAGGAAAATAGTGGTGTATTAATCATGTAATAGTGGGAGAATAAGGTGTAATATCATATTTATTCAAGTATATGTATAAAAGTGCATTTTATTAAGAATGAGAAGTAATGGTGTATTATGTAGGAATAGTGGGAATTAATTTATGAGTTACAAAAATTGCATATATATTTATGTTGGGAATATGTGAGAACATCCTTACCTTGTGGAATGAGAAAACATTAAAAGAAGATGAGAAGGTATTAGAGGAAGAAGAGGAGAGAAAGGATCTTCAAGTGGTGTTTCTATGTAACTTTATAAGAGTAGTGGGTGAGTATTTTAATTATGTTTAAGGTTTGAAATGTTCATAATCCTTAATATGAGAATATATTTTGCATAACCATATTGATTATAATATTTTTCTATCTGATATGGAATCTATGTGATGTGCAACTTTTATTTATGCCGACTTGAAATTAGTTTCGACACTTTGTTTGCTTTGTTATGGTGGTGGATTGTCCACTGATTTTGAGGTTATAGTCACATGGTAATGTTAATTGTAAGTTATTTTGAATATTTTGCATCTTAAATATATGTAAAATGCTTGATGGACTTCCAAGCTCACTTTTTCTTGTTGACATTTTCAGATATGGAGGAGAGTTAGCAAGGTAAAAAGATAAAAAACAACTTTCTAGTTTTAGCCTTTTTATTGATTTGATTTGTACATAAAATTTTTATTTTATCTTATTGAGTTGGGGCATGACACTTTTAGTCAACCCCTAAGGTCAAGGAGGTCAAGTTACCCCAACCTCAATAGGTCGAAAACTTGCCATAGGTAACATGACTGTTTCATCACAGACACATTAATAGTGGGGTCTACCATCCATCATATCCACATTAAATGCACTTAAACCACCTTCATGTTCATATTGAATGGCTTTGTCTATGCATCACCTCTGCATTAATGGCATTAAGGGCTCTCCTTTTGGCCAGCTAGTCACAAGCAAGACTCACAAGTAAGGTTCTGAGCTAAGTCAAAAGACCTAGATTGCCCCTATCAAGGAAGAGAAAGCTTGACTTGTATCAGGGCAAAACTAGTCTTTTTCATTCTTCACCAAATAGTATAAATATCTTCTTTTTTAGAGACTAAGGTATGCTTTTAAAAAATTTCCAAGTCATTACTCTATCAAATTATCTCCATGTCGAAAACTGACTTAAGCATCAAAGGGTCTTAGTTGAGGACCCTCTTGGCTAGCCTAATATTTGTTCATTGGCTGCAAGATTTGACCCGCATTACTCATTTTCCTATCTTTTTGGTTGACTTCTAGTCAAGACTAAGAAGCCCATTTCACCAAAATTGACTTCATCATATTATAACTAAAATTTAAAATAAATATACTAAAAACAAACCAAAACAAAAAAATAAATAAATAAATCCAACATATTAAAGTGAATAAATTAAATATAAGAATACATGTAATTGAAAGTTTGTCAAAATTAGCATCCAAAGTTGTTGCAGTAAACAACTCACCCCTGTTTGACCCTTTGAGAACGTATCCATGGACTATAATATCAGGGGTGCATGAAAGGTTTATTATTTATAGTCATTTACTAAAGTTTTAGTTTTTTATTTTTAATTTCATCACTTTGTTTGCATTTCCAATTTAATCATTTTTAATTTTTATTTTTAACTTATTTACTTTAATTTTTATTTTTAATTTAACCAGTTTAATTTTTTATATTTAATTTAATAAATTTAATTTATTATGAACTTAATTATTTTGATTTCATTATTAATTTCGTACTCTGATTTTTAGTTTCAACTTATTAACTTTAATTCTCATTTCTATTTAAATTACTTTAATTTTCATTTTCAGTTTAGTTATTTTAATTCTTAAAATAATGTACTAACTTGCAACTAATTTCCGAAACTTATGGATGATTTTCAATTTTTGTGACTAAGTAAATTTTAGTTCAAGGATAATTCAATCACCGTAATTTCTTTGATGAAAATTGTCTCTGGATTTTGAATAGAATAATCAAATTAAAGAAAATTAAAAATACAAGAATTATCTTTCCAGTGGAGTGGAAACACAAGAATTATTTTAAATTCCCAGTTAAAATTATGTGTATAACATATATTCGTTGATAGTAGTATGATAGACATACAATCAAAGTTAAAATAAGAGAATTTTTTTTTAAATAAATCATCAATATGTTGAATATATGACCAAAAATATCTCTAATACTATGATTGTGAAGAAGTAAAGCATTCATGAGAAATAGAGCATTTTGGAGAAAAATTGGAGAGTTTCTTATTGTATGTGAAAATGAGCACTATTTACTGTGCAAAATGCATCATGCCTATATACAACAAAAGACTGAAAGAGTGAGTACTAACTCCATGAATAGGAAAACTAATTCTGGTATTCTAATTATTACTATCTTTACTCTTCAAGATCCCACAAGTTGGGGCGAGATGTCACCCAACTTGAGAATAATCTCTCAAAAGGGTACAACTCCAAGTGACTTAGTAAGAATGTCAGCAAGTTGATCACAAGAACGATATAGCATAAAGTGTATCAAACCATCAACTAGTTTCTCCCTTAGAAGGTGATAATCAATTTCAATATGTTTCATTTGTTCACGAAATGTAAGGTTGGTGGCAATCTAAAGTGCAAATTGTTTATCACAAAAAAGAAGAGTAAATTGAGGATGCTTCATATAAAGGTCAGGCATCAAGTAATGAATCCATAGGAGCTCACAAGTTGTCTTAGCTAAGGCACAACATTCAACTTCAGATGAGGATCAGGAGACTGTAGTTTGTTTCTAGGACTCTCATCTAATCAAGAAAGAGCATAAGTGTTGGAATAGTGCCACGCAAGCCAATTAGATTGGCATTATAAACTATTTCACTTGTGATATAATTTTAATTGAATGATATTCATTAAATGACTATCATCATCTTATGCTTATATTTACTTCACTGACATTTAGTTGAAACCCTTAAATCACACAAGACTACAGGACTTGGTCAAGCACTGGGTGGTGATCATGGAATAAGTCTTACACGGTCATGATCTTAAATTTTCTAAGTTATAGAATCTTATGAGATAAGCCATCTAAGATTTGGGTAGACTTGCACTAACAATATATAAATCCAAGGGTTGGATGTTACTCCATTCTATGAGTAATCCCATATGAGATAAGGATGCATTTAGTGGGTGTTTGCTAGAGAACAAGGCACTGAGGGCCTAGCCAGAGAATCCACTAGATAACCAAATTGGCAAGTCAGTAGTAGCAAGTTCTCCAACTTACGCTAGTGCATATAATTAGTCCTTTGATCTAAGGATCTATGGTAACCTTGGTTGTTTAGGAAGAGATTGAGCATAAGCCACTTAGACATAGAGGTTTGTGAGATCCAAGATGGGATCCAACTCATTATTGTTGTGAAGGACGAGTGCATGTCTTATGTATTGTATAATGATCAATTCCAAGAAGTCCTTGTGCAAGGCAATCTGATAATTTGGAAAAAGCATTTTTCAAAAATGAGGTTATAAATCAAAATCAAAAATTGGGAATAGAAACATAGAATCAAAGATATTAGAAAGTTGGCAAATATCTTACCTTAAGCCTCTTTTAGGAAATAGGATATGGAAGAACCATATTTGAATGGTATGAGTAAAGCTAGAATGGTTATCCAAAAGCATTCATTACTGCCAATTAGTTGGGCTTCATGGATTCAAGTTGAACATCAACCATGGATATTGGGTACTCTTCAATTAATAGAGATTAACTAAATTTAGTTGATTAGTTTAAAGGAGTTTAAACTAGAATAAATACATGATATTCAAAAGTCACAAAGAATTGTGAGCCCATGTCTAATGAATGATGGAACCTAATGGATAACACACAAAAACCAATTGCATTTCCTACTTGATGAAGGAAAATTTTCTAAGAGTTAGAAAAATCACTCCTAGTGGATTGATTTTGAGGTCGGCGAAAATTGAGGTTATTTTTGGCTTGATCAATTTAATTATTAGATTGATCAATTAATTTAAGGAGTTAAATTAGATCAATAATTAAGTAGTGAATTATTTGGTGCCACATGACCATCAATTGATCATATTAGCTTAAAGAGTTAAGTTAACTATGACTAGATTAAAGAGTTAAGTTAACTATGACTAGTTTAAAAAGTTAAGTTAATTGACTTAAGAGTTAAGTTAATCGTTGATTAATTAAATTAAAGTGTTTAATTTAATTATTGAGGAGAATAAATTTTGGAGGGAAAATTCAAATGAAGTGTTCATTTTGTGTGTATTTTAATTAATTTGAAATAAGATTCCAAATGTAATTAAAATGCACACAAATTTCAAATTCAAATTTGAATTGCAACTTGCCAACTTGCAAGGCTTAGTTGGTGATCACACTTGAGAAATGTGTGATGCCACCTTGGCATCACACGATCCTCTATATATAGATATAGATGGAGAAAGGGGCGGACACATGTTGCACATTGTGAAGAATTAGATTCTTTCACATTTTCTCTCAAACTCTCAAATGTTGCCTCATGTGTTGAAGCCTCATTTATTCTCTTCTTCTCCTACCTCAAATCAAGCCTTCACCTTTGTAGATCTCCTTTTTATTTTCCAACTGACATTAAGGAGATTAGGATCTAGCATTGGTGTGTAGATCATAACATTAGAGGCATAATTGGATTGCATGCTTTTGGAGATCCACTAACAAGGCAGTCTGCTTGGTGAATTTTTCTAGCAGTTCCCTGTGGATTTTTGGGCTGAATTTTTCGTAGTAGCTTAATCAAGAAGTCACAAACATGTTGAAAAATTTTCAAAATTATTGGAGGATTTTGGATTGGGTAACAGTTGCACTCAATCTGAGCTGCCACTGTGAGACTATTTCTGCTTGTTGGAGTCTTCTCCAACATCTCCTTGAATTGTGAGCACTTAAAGGTAATATTCTTTCCAAATCTGTTAATAGTATATTTAGATTCTTGTTAGCTTGTGTGCCCTAGTTGATTTTAGCTTTCAATATTTTAATTGTTGGATCCTAGTGCTACACTTGCCTTCAAGTGGTGTAAGAGCCTAATTTATGTTTTAATTTGGATTTTTGATTGATTGATTTACTTGATGGATTGATCAAAATCACCAAAGTCTTGAATCATATGATGGATTGGAGTGTTTGGATGATATTGTGTGTGACTCTTTGATTGATGAATTGAAAGCATGCTAATATTTATTTTAAGTGTTAATTAATGTAATTAGTATATTTTAATTCATAGCTTCTAATGTTGAATGTCAATTTAACATTAGTTGATGTTATATGTCGATATTGCATGTTGTTGATGGCCTAAAAGAGTTTTGGTTATTTTTGGATCCAATATAATTGGAGTTTTGTTGGATATTTTTTGAAGAATGTGATTTTTACTTAAACTTAATTTTTGAAGCTTGTTTGAGCACTCGAAATTTCATTTTTGCAAAGTGTTTTGAATTTAAAATTTCATCCATAATGTGTGATTTGATGATTAGGAAGTGTCTGCACAAATGTTTAGCCAAAAATGGCTTTTACTCTATAGCAACCCTAAAACAGGGGTGTTGCTGCACTGTGGCAACACACAAGTAGGGCAACAGGCGCAATTGCAAGCCAACCTGTGCATCACTCGGGCAGCAACGACCAATTTAGGTTGGGATGAGGTTTGAGCCTATTTTTTGTGTTCCTTAAGTGATCAAAATTAATTCAAATCATGCTAGATAAGAGGACAAGTGTTGTGAAAGTTCTCAAAATTATGTTTGATATTTTTTATTGTTTTTAAAATCTTGTGAAAGTTAATATTCAGTTAATGGGATGAGGTTATGCTATTTTTTGCTTTGGCTAATTGTTTATGAGATAAGCATTTAATTATTGGAATTGAATGCTAATTCTTGATTTATTTATTGTTTATTTAATTGTTGAATGGATAATGAATGAATAAGAATTATCATAAGCCTTTAATATTAATTTTATTTATTTCAAGTTGTTGAAATAGGATATATTATATTGGGGCTTGCATGCCTCTTAATTTCTATCATGTAAATGTTATGAGAGTAGAATAACTAGGAGTGAGGATTTCTTTCACATGTAAAAGTTAGAAGAGCAAAGAAGACCATTGGAGGCATAAAGACCCATGAATGTATAAGGATACACTAATCTAATAGCTAGATTTAATCAACCCACTTAAAATCAACTAAGTAGTGCACCTAAGTGCACCACTTGGTTAGGTTCATTGTCATCTCATCCTAAGAGCACACTAGGTGCATTTACTTATTTATGCTTTCCATATCCTATTGATGAATGAGATGCATGATTAGGATATGAAAAACCTAAATAAAAAGATAAAATGATGAGATCTTGTTAAGCAAAAACCCTCAACTTAGAATATCTAAGTACTTTCAAATATTAAATCAAAATAGATACAAATTGAAAGAGTTTTAATTAATCCATGCCCTCTACCAATAGTGTATGCCATGATGATGCTGCCAATTTTGTGTGATGGCACTTGGTTATGGGGATCACACTCTGGAGGAAAGCTGCGAGCATACACTTAGCATGAGATGCACTTTTGACTTAAGAATGCCCACACACTAGCACTCGATTACGGGGGATGTTGTGGTGCTTATCTTGAATCAAAGATTGATTGATAGGTTGGACTTAACATTTAGTAATATAAATGGTAAAAGGTTATGGGGGTCTATATGCAAAGTGAGATAAAATACATCAAGAGTTGCATAAGATGCAATTAGCAAAAGTTACTTACCCTTCAATTGCTTGTAGATGGCACTTGGTTACAGAGGTCCACTTGTAAGTTCATGGGATTTTGATTCCCACTAGGAAATAAGATTTCCTGAATTTTTCTAGGGGTGAAGGATTTGATAAAATAGTGAGAGAAAAACAAGCTTAAAAGACCATGAACATGTTTTCAATATCAATATTCAATCACATGCTTATATTCTCTTTTTTTTTCTTTGAGGATTTGTGAAATCTCAAGACTGGCTGAAAAATCCATTAACATTGTTGGAAACTAACAAACTAACCAGACCAAACTTTTACGATTAACTTAACTTCAAAAATCATTCTAGATTCCTGGAAACGGATATATGTCCTATATCAAGGTGCTCCTAATCCCATGAGGATTATAGTAGATCAAGAGACACATGAAAAGTTCTTAAATTGGGTATAGGATCATCCTATCCAATAGTCTCATGATAGCATCCACAAACTTCAAAAATTTCAAAGATACATGAATAGTATCTTGGTTAAAGCTTACAAGAGTTATAAAACAAACAAGGTATAAGAAGTTCATATTGTCAAATGAGATTTTTCAAGCTAGGATGGATGTGAAGCCATGTGTCATCAACTACGGTCTAAAGATGATCGGGCTTAGGGAAACTTTTCAACTTGGACATCGTGATGGACAATGTTCTCTGTGAGGATTTGATTCTCATATCCTCGTAAAGTTTTATTGATCAAATTGTTGATCTAGAAGGAGACTATCATGACAAGGATAAATCTTTGACACTTGTTTCCTCCTCTAAATCTATAGGCCCTAGAGGTGCTAGAAAAGGAGGTAAAAGGAAGAAAAGTTCTTCCTCCAATGGAAAACAACCATTAAAGGCATCCAAGGGAGTCCAGAAGATTATAGATGAAATAGCAGATATTATTTGTTTCTACTTTGGCAAGATAGGTCATTAGAAGCAGTATTATAAGGAATACCTTGTAACCATTGATAAACGTACATATTTTATTCGAGTGCATTTAAGGATAAATTTTTCCTCATAGATATATGATATCACATGTGGTTCTTATCTTTGTAAGTTGTTACAAAGAATAGAAAGAAAAATAAATCTTAGTGATGAGGATATGATCCACCGCTTTAGCCAAGGAGGAAGAGTTGTGCCCAAAGTCGAAAGCATATAGTAAGTTAGACTTAAGGGTTTTCATACTTGTATTGGACCTTTATTATAATATTGAGAACATTATTTCAATTCCCATTTTTGGATAGTGAAAGGTTTGATCCTTCTAATCAAATGGGAGATTGAAGGCATCAAATAATGGGTTCTTTAGTTGCTTATGGTACACTTGACAAAGGATTGTACAAATTGGATTCTCAACCATTACTAATGAACTTTCAACAAAATAAGAAAACTAGATATCTAAGAAGATGCCATTTTATGACATGCAAGACTTGGGCATATTTTCAAAAATAGAATGAACAAGTTAGAAGCTCTCAAAACACTAAATGTTAGTGTCATTGAGGAACTTTCTAGTTATGAATCTTGTTTGAAAGGAAAAATAACTAAAGCTCCTTTTATGGTACAAACGAAGCACACCATAGGTTCTTTGAATTTGAACTATATAAATGTTTGTGGCTTATTAAGAGTTAGTACAAGAGGAGGCTATTCTTACTTCATCACTTTCACCAATGATTATAGTCGGTTTGGACATATGTATCTTATGAAATATAAGTCCAAAGCCTTATAAAAGTTCAAAAAGTATAAGAATGAAGTAGAAAAGCAAAAGAGACTTAGTATTAAAGCTCTTCAATAGGATTGCAGGAGAGATTACTTAAGCATTGAATTTTTGGATTATCTATTGGAGAATGAGATTCTCTTATAATGGACTCCATCAGGCACACCCCAACATTATGAAGTAGCGAAAAGGAGAAACTTTACCTTGTTGGACATGGTACATTCCATGATGAGCTTCTTCAATATGTTTATATCCTTTTTGAGGATACGCTTTAATGACGGCAATGAAGTTACTAAGTGTAGTACCTTCAAAGTTGGTGCCAAAAACACTGTATGAGATATGGAATGACAAAATACTCTCTTACCATTGTCTATAGGTTGGGGGGTCTCCTGCCTATGTGAGGCGATTCATGGGAGACAAGTTGGATAGTAGATCTACCTTGTGCAAGTTTGTGGGATACCCAAGAGAGTTTTTGGGTTACTACTTTCATGATCCCTCAAAACAAAGGCGGTTTATTTTGAGGAACGCCACTTTTTTGGAAATAAATTTCTATTGGATAGAAAAGGCATTGTTATTGACTTTGGTGAAGTTCAAAACGATCATTAAAAATCCCACAAGTAGTGAAAAAAAGTAAATATTAAAAGAGTCTTACATACAACCACTTAGAAAGTTGACCGAATCAAGAAGCAACTTGAAAGGTTCGAATTCTTTCATGAGATGGGCTAATTGGATAGTAATTCAAAGACTTATGAAAAACCTATATTGGACATAAACTCAAGACATTGGCTTGATACCATGAAATCTGAAATGGACTCCATGAACTCCAATAAAGTATGAACTTTGGTAAATCCATTAAAGGGAATAGTTCCTTTCGGTTGCAAATGCATCTATAAGCATATGCTAGGAGTTGATGGAGAGGTAATGACCTTTAAGGCATGACTATTGGCAAGAGATTACACTCTATGACTTGATTTTAATTTCGAGGAACCTTTGCACCGGTCGTCATGCCTAAGTCTATTCGAATTTTACTTGCCATAGTCGCATATTATGACTATAAGATATAGCAAATGGATATAAAAACCATTTTTCTTAATGGAAACATTGAAGGAAAAATTTATATGGAGCAATCATAAGGATTTAATTCTAAGAAAAGTGACCAAAAGGTTTGCAAACTCTAGAGATCTATTTATAGACTCAAATTATCATCCCAAACATGGAACATGGGTTTTTTATAAGGTATTCAAGATATTTGGCTTTGTCAAAAATATGTATGAACCTTGTGTGTATAAAAGGCTAGTGGGAGTAGTATAAAGTTTATTGTGCTTTATATCAATGACATTCTTCTCATTGAGAATGAGAGAGAAATGTTAGAGTATACCAAAGCATAGTTATCTACATTACTTTTCATGGAGGATTTGGGAGAAGCATCCTATGTATTGAGAATACGTTTCTATAGAGATAGATTAGGGAGTATGCTGGGGCTTTTCCTAAACACTGTACATTGACAAGATACTAAAGACGTTTAGAGTGGAAAAATCCAAGAGTGGATTTATCTTATTGGAACACGATCTTCGTCTCTACAAGTCTATGGTCACCTAGACTAATAATGAGAGACAAAAAATGTCCCACATATCTTATGCATCTATTATAGAGAGCATATTGTATGCCATTCAATGTACAAGATTGAATTTGGCACATGCTCAAAGTGTTATAAGTCATTTTCAATTCGACCCCAGTGATTGTCACTGGATGGCTATTAAAATGATCCTTAAGTACTTGAGAAGCACTAAGGACTTATTTTTGGTATACGGCAAGAGAGAATTAAAACTCAAAGGGTTTTCATATTCTAGTTTCCAATTCAATGTAATTGACCTAAAACCCACTTCTGAATTTATATTTTGCCCAAATAGCGATGTGGTGAGTTATAAGAGTTTCAAATGAGACACCACTATTGACACTACCACTGAGGTGACATAATTTGTAGTTTTGAAAACCACAAGGGAAAGTGTTTGGATAGAAACTTTATCTAAGAGTCAGATGTAATGCCTAGCATGCATGAGGCTATAGTTGTCTCTAGAACAGAATTTAGGACTTGTGCTAAGATTTCATTATTGATCTGAACATAGTAAGTGCGTTATCAATTGATATATGATGTTAATTGATAGCGGCAACAATTGAGGAGATAAATTTGCCTCAGAAAAGAATATAGTAAAGCTACTGATTGAACCCCCAAATGAAAAAGGTCTTTGAAGGATATTTTGAGAATATGGGCCATAAGACTATGGGGAATTAGCTTAGGGCAAATGGGAGATTGTTGGAATAGTACCCTGCAAGCTAATTAGATTGGCGTTGTAAACTATTTCACTTGTGATACAATATTGATTGAATGATATTCATTAAATAGTCATCTTCATCTTATGCTTATATTTACTTCACTAGCATTTGATTGAAGCCTTTACTGCACACAAGACTATGGAACTTGGTCACGCACTGGGTGGTGACCATGGAATAAGTCTTATACGATTGTGATCATGAATTTTCCAAGTTATAAGATCTTATATGATAGGGCATATAAGATCTAAATAGACTTGAACTAACGATGCATAAATCCAAGAATTGTATGTTGCTTCATTCCATAAGCAATCACATGAGATATGAATGCATATTATTAGGTGCTTGTTAGGGAATAAGGCATTCAAGACCCGCCCAAAGAATCCACTAGATAGTTGAAGTGGCAAGTCAGTAGTGGCAAGTTCTCAAGCTTATACTTGTGCATATAATTAGTCATTTGACCTGAGGATCTATGCTAATCTTGTATTGAGATTTTCATGCTTTGACTCCTCCTTGGTCACCTTGCTAGTAGTTTAGGTAAAGATTGGGCATGAGCTACTTAGACATAAAGGTTTGGAAGATCCAAGATGGGATCCGACTCATCGTCGTTGTGAAAGGCAAGTACATCTCTTATGTATTCTATAATAATATATTCCAAAGTGTCCTTGCGCAAGGCTATATAACAATTTGAAAAAGGAATTTTTTGAAGATGAGGTCATAAATTTGAATTGAGCATTGGGAATATAAACATAAATCGAGGCTATTGGAGAGCCAGCAAATATCTTATCCTAGGCCTCTTCTAGGAGATAGGAGATGGAAGAACCATATTTGTATAGTATATTTGGAGCTAGAATGGTTCTCCAGAAGCAATCATTTTGGCCAATTAGTTGGGCTCATGGGCTTCAAGTTGGACATCAACCATAGAGATCGGTTACTCTTCAATTAATGGAGATTAATTGAATTGAGTTGATTAATTCAAAAGAGTTTAAACTAAAATAAATATATGATATGCAAAAGTCACAAAAAGTTGTGATCCCATGTCCAATGAATGGTAGAGCCTAATGGATCACACACAAAAGCGAATTGCATTTCCTACTTGACGAAGGTGAATTTTCTAAGAGTTAGAAAAATCACTCTTGATGGATCAATTTCGAGGTTGGTGAAAATTGAGGTCATTTTTGGCTTGATCAATTTAATTGTTAGATTGATCAACTAATTTAAGGAGTTCAATTAGATCAATAATTAAGGATTTAATTATTTGGTGGTACATGACCATCACTTGATCAAGTTAGTTTAAAGAGTTAAGTTAACTATGACTAGTTTAAAGAGTTAAGCTAATTGATTTAAGAGTTAAGTAAATTATTAATTAATTAAATTAAAGTGTTTAATTTAATTAATGAGGAGAATAAATTTTGGAGGAAAAATTCAAATGAAAAGTTCATTTGGTGTGGCATTTTAATTAATGTGAAATAAGATTCCAAATGTAATTGAAATGCAGAAAAAATTCAAATTCAAATTTGAATTGCAACTTGCCAACTAGCAAGGCTTCGCTTGGTGGTCACCCTTGAGAAAGATGTGAAGAATTATATTCTTTCACATTTTTCCTCCAACTCTCAGGTGTTGCCTCATGTGTTGAAGCTTCACTTCTTCTCTTCTTCTCATATCTCAAATCAAGCCTTCATCTCTGCAAATATCCCTTCTATTTTCCCACTGATATTAAGGAGATTAGGATTGGTGTGTGGATCATTAAATTAGAGGTAAGACAATTGGATTGTTTGCTTTTGGAGATCCACTGACAGGGCAGTCCGCTTGGCAAATTTTTTCTGGCACTTACCTGCGGATTTTTGAGCTAAATTTTTTATAGTAGCTTTACCAAGGAGTTGAGAATGTTATGTGAAAAATTTGGAATTTTTGGAGAAGTTTGGATTGGGAAAAAGTTGCATTCAAACCAAGCTGCTGCCATGAGACAGTTTCTGCCTGTTGGAGTCATCTCCAACATCTCCTTGGATTTTGAGCACTTCAAGGTAATCTTCTTTCCAAATCAGAATCAATAGCATGTTTAGATCCTTGTTAGCTTGTGTAGCTTAATTAATTTCTATTTTTGAAGTTTTACTTATTGGATCCTAATGCTACACTTGCCTTCAATAAGAAGGTTCCAAAGCTAGTGATTGAGCTGCGTATTAAGACAATCAGCCCAGTCAGAGTCCTTAAAGGCCTTCAATTGAAGATTTGATGCCATAGAAAAAGTCCCGCTGCTGAAGTACCTTTAAGATAATGTTGAACATGGTGTGCAGCTTATTTATGTATAGAAGTGTGCTTGTCCATGAATTGATTAAGCAATTGGACAACAAAAGCTATATTTGGGTGGGTAGATGTAAGGTAAAAAGGGCAGCCAATGAGGAGAAGAAACTCTGAAGGATCATATAGAAGGTTGCCGATAGTCTTGCTTAATTTTGAAAAAGAAGCCATCGGTGTCTTGATAGGTTTGAAACCAAGAAAACCAGCATATGAGAAAAAATCAAGAGTGTACTTTCTTTGGGAAAGAAAAATACACTTTATGCTTTGAGCTATTTCAAATCTGAGAAAAAAATTTAAGTCCCCCAAATCTTTGATTTTGAAATGATGATTAAAAAAAACGTTTCACAGAGTTAATCTCATCCAAATTAGTTGTAACACCCCAAAATTTAGGTCCTTAAACCTAAAGTCTTTGTTTTAGGAAAATAAAATACAAATTCAATAAATCAAATTTAGATTAATTTTGGGATAAATTTAATTGAAGCTTATGAATAATTATTAACAACTAAGGGATTTAATCATAAATAAGAAAAAGGTCCAAAATTCTAAAACTCAGGGGCTAATAAAGGAAAGTTAAAAGTCTAAGGATTGCAAAATAATTAAGTTAAGACCTAATGGCTAAATTTGCAAACTCAGGAAGGTTCAATGTGTAAGAAACCAAGGCTATAGAGTTTAACTAATAACTTGAGCCAGAATATAAGGCTATTAAGAGTTGAAAGACCACTTTGAAAGTGGTGAAAAGATTGGGGGTCAAAATGAAGGTTTGAAAAATAACTTATATATACAAGGAGGGATGAAATTTTATCTAATTCTCTAGAGCTAACCCTAACTCCATCAAAGATACAAATGACCAAAAATCGACCTAGAACTGCGAAGCTAACACCATAGAGACCATCTCCTTATCTTGAGAAATAGAACCATACCCAAAACTTACAAAAACAACCAATAAATTGAGGGATAAGACTAGACGACAAAGCTTAATGGTGGTGATGATAGGTTTACTATTTTCAATAGTGGAAAGCTGAAATTGATTAAAGGGCTTTAATCGGCTCATTGAGAGGAATGTTGTGGTGGTCACATATTTAATTATTGACCACCAGAGATGGAGTAATTGATGGTGGTTGTGAGTGGTGGTGTTAGGTAATTGGTAGCAATTTTGGCCAAATTATTCACCGAGGAGGTGGCAGAAGCTAAAATTAATTGAGGGGTTTTGATCAACTTGTTGAGGTGAACATTCTAGTGGTGGCGGTGCCTGTTTCTAGTAGTGGTTCTTGGAGGTTTGCCGGCAGCGCGTGATAGCCATGCTTGGTTAGTCAGCTTAGATTTAAATTTTAGACTTATTTGGACTACTTTTGGCTTGAGATTGGATTCAATTTTTATCCAATTAGGGTAAATTTTATTTAATAGAATGCTATTCAATTTGATTACAATTCTAATTAAAATTTGAATTGAAAATATATTCCTAAAATGAAATATGATTCATAAAAATATGACTTGGACCTAAATAAGGATTAAAATTGTACTTGTCAAAGACAAATAAGTTAGAGAAAATTGAACTTGTTGAGTTAGAATTTATCAAATCAACCTAGACCTAGAACCATGAAAATAGAATACGCTATAAACAAAATTATTAACAAAACAAATAATTGGACTAAGCATTTAGAAACTAAGTTCAAGAATATATAATAAAATTATGTTTGAAATCTATTGACCAGTGGCCAACAAACTAGAAACCAATTTAGTTGTATAGTAAAATATAAGTTTAGTTTAAATTTAATTTGAAATATGAGAACATTGGACTTAAACATATTACTTTACTTTTCTTAACGGCTAGACCTGCAATAACTAGACAACAAAAAATTAATAACCAAATTGGATGTTTATAACAAAATAAAACATTTAGTTAAAATTAGAATAGACAAATATAAATAAGTAAATCAACTAAAGCTTTTAACTAAAAGATTAATATATTAAATCCTAACTTGGAAAACTTAGCATGTGATGCTAACTAAAAATGGGGAACCTTATATTTTAATACACTCAAAGATATTCTAGGTTTTAAGTTAAATATGATCGGATCATGAGATAATAGACAATTATATAAATTGGGCTGGCTTATCCAAAATAATAGATCATATTATTTATGATGAAATAAAAAAATTGGTTAAGCTAAGAATTGTGAAGAAAGAAAACAACTACTAAAAGTTCCATAACTTGATAAAATAATAATTCAATTCTTGACTAAGAATACAACTAATTTCAAGTGATATATGAATTGAAGTAGATAATATTTGAATACATAAATATTCAGTGGGACCAGGAATGCAGTGCATTCAAATAGTTTCATATTAGATTTAAAACTTAAGAAAGGGTTAACAAGTGGAATGAAGTAGAGCTAAGAGGCAACCTTGACAAACGAATGAATATGATTGTGTTAACAAATATATCAGATACTGGACTGGGCAATGTGATTTAGTGGGATTGTTTAGGATACGCTCACAAGAAATTGAATATGCTCGAATTAATTGAGTAGGTATCCATCAAGATCATAAGTTAGACTTATCAGTAGCACAAGCTAAAGATAATGGTACCAGTAATATGCTTAGTAATTCATTAGATAAGAATCCTATACCGAGTTACCTTAGGCATTTTGGTATAGAAACAAGATTAGAGAAATACCACAGGATAAAATAAATTAAACACTAAAGCTTAACAAGGATGGAAGGTACATATACACTTATGATTTAAAAGAAATTAGTATAATATTAATTTAGGTCAACTTACAATAAATTCTTGGATTGACTAGGAAGCAAGAGCTTGAGCATCTATACAACTAAGAATTCATCTGCATCTACCAAGGGAGTTATACTTGATAATATGAGATTTCCTTGCTAGGAAAAAATATGTATATACTAGTAAATAAATCATTGTTGCTTGATCTTTCTAAGTTGAGATCAAATGATTTGTTATTTGCCCTATTCCATATTGTTCTTTGACTTTTACATTAGACTTGAAAGTTTGATCAAACTTCTCTTCTCTATCTTATGGTGTTTGAGCAATAACTATTTGAGGTCCCAAAATAATCTAAACTATTAGGTTTCCTGAACCACATACTAAACCAATTAATTTTCAAATGAGTTTTGTAAAGCAAAAGGATTGTGAATCCTACCTACACATTGCTAACTTTACACTAGTTGTTATTTGCTAATTTGATCATGATTTATGCTATTTTACCTGGAATTGGCGATTGTGTTATAGAAACTAAAAAGGTATTTCAAACTATATTTTTCTGTCAATGCCATGACTAGTATAGAAGCTACATACCAACCTTAGAATAAAGTCGATATTGATTAATTGATAGTTCAATTATCGTGGTAAATTGATATGTTAATTAAAAATTTAGTTAGACATTTTACACTATATTCATTACTAGATACCCTCGATGGTGGGCCTTGTCATTAGTTTCAAAAGACGAGTGGGTGGAACAAACTGATAGTAGTTGGTCTTTCAGTCGGTACCCTACTGGCTATATAAATATAATCCTATCCCACAGCCAGTTAGAGGTAATTGTCTATGAGTGGGATAAGGCATGCAATTGGCCATTTCTAATACTATATTACTAGTTCGAGCTGATCACTCAGAATTTGGAGAGATAAAGATTTCTGTGTTTTCAAAAATGGGGTGACAAGATAGAAGAACCACTACCAATAGGATTGCTAAAATGTTTATTAATTTGTTATTGATTAATTTCCGCTAGCCAGTTTATTTCTTAAAGGAAAACAATATATTGACTCTTTGGTCATACTTGAGATTTAAATTTCTACAAAAGGGCAACGAATTTTATGAAGTCTTATCACGACTATGGGATGGTGGTGAGATGGATCACTTAGAACCATAAATGAACTCTTCTGTCATTGCTTCTAACAATCATAATACTCCATCCTATTTTCTGCATAATATGCTCAAATGATTGTTACTCTATTGTTATTATTAGAATATCTAACTAAATTATTTGAACTTATGTTTCTTGCATTATCTTTTTGGTTCTTTACTCCATATAAGTATGAATGATGAAGATAGACTAAATCGCACAACACATGAGGTAATAAAGCCTATGACTATATGAATATACAAATTGAACTTGCTAAATTACTAACATAGATATGACAAATGAGTTGGAGGTGTTTAGAGTGAACTATGATATTTTAATTAGAAGTGCAACTATTAATGGATGACACTTGTTGAAATGAAAATATTTTGGGTTATAAAAGATTTATTTTCTCTTATCTAGAGAGCTTGTGGCATAGAATAGTAGCACCTTGGCTAGGCAGCACTTTCTAGTTGGGGTTTTGTATAGGTGGTATTAGAGGTTAGGTTAAGGAAAACTCGAGCTTTATCAAGAAATGATCCTTGGAGTATGGATTAATGAATTAGAGGAGATTAAGTTTGACCTTGAACTCGAATATGATATAAATTTTTAGGACAATGTGTGATGCTAATGAAATGGAGGATTATGATTAGGGTAGCCAACCAGTGCATGATCCCTTACTCTCAAGGTATAAAGCATATGATGCTTTATAGGTGAAGGATAATACTTGGAAAAGAGATATATTGAGCAAAGAAGTTTTGAGAGTTTAATCCTTTGAAAAGATAAACATTTTAGATAGAGTTGAATTTGATACTTAGAATGATGTTTAAGAAGAAATTTTTTTGACAAATATATATGGATGTGACTCAAATAGTGTGATTATATGGAGGCATTAGTGAATTAATAATCAAAGAATGGATTAGTAATATATAAGATGACAATAGATATGGAAGAGGATTTGATTGCCTATAGGGGACATCTTAATAATCCAAGGAAAAAGGTATAGCACTAGCCATAAGATATGTGACCAATGCTAAAATCTTAAAAGAGAGTATTAGATAAAGATATGGAACTCAAAATTTATAAAATAGAAATAAATGAGATAGAAGGAGTGTTATTAATTTATTAGGAAGGGGGATATGGGTGAAATATGGGAACTTGAATTTTAATGATGCATGATTCCTTATTGAAAATTGAGGATACAAAGTTGTCAACAAAGAGTAGAGATCAGTTTAATCCTATTTTCCTAAGAAATCAAGTATATAATTTTTTTTAATTTAAAGAAAGCAAAAGAGTCAAGAATTGTAACATTTTTTGAATGTGAGTAGTGAAATCAGGTATGTTAAATTGGTTAT
Source organism: Jacaranda copaia (assembly GCA_014898725.1). Taxonomy (NCBI): domain Eukaryota; kingdom Viridiplantae; phylum Streptophyta; class Magnoliopsida; order Lamiales; family Bignoniaceae; genus Jacaranda; species Jacaranda copaia. The sequence goes on from JACGDI010000821.1 coordinate 197,446, forward strand.
TATTCTAAAATGAGTGATTAATTCATATATATACACATATATATATGACATGAGTAAAAAAATATAAGAGAAACAACTCCTGAAGAAATAGGCACAACATTTAACGGAATGAGTCTGCATGATAGTAGGATAATTGACAATCAACATATGGATAACAGACTAACAGAGAATGAGGACTCCAAAGGAAAGGAAGATGATCTTCACGAAAACAAAACAATGATAGATTGATTATGTAGAAGAAATAATATGTTAATAAAAGTTTGGATGAATGAATAAGGAAGGAAAGATAAGATGACAAGAATACTTGAAAAAGTCTTGAGGTCAGATTAGACTAGGACACTATAAGATTATGGGATAAAAGAGGAAAATAAGAGGGTGAAGAGATAATGTAGTTAGGAATATGAACTGTGATGAGAAGAATGCACGATAGAATATTTTCTTAAGACTAAAGATTAGTGAGAAAGGACATTACGTACATATGTACATATATATATATATATAAATATATATGACAAGATTGTAGAAGTTAGAATCAATATGTGCTGAATAATGACTACCTTATACCTAGTTGTAATCACCTTATCAAAGGTAGGTTGTCCATTAGCTTAGCAAACATTTCATAAACACCATAGTTTTTAAAAAAAGGTAAAGAAGAAGAAAAAAAGCAAGAAAATAGAATCTCTGATGTTAATACTAACCTGAAAACTGAATGGTCCTAGTTTATCTTGTGTTTAGAAATTATGCATATATTGCAAATTTAGTGCAATGAGAATTAACAAGATTGAGTACTAATTAAAAAACATATTATTAAACATTATAGATAAGTGTGGCCCATGGGATTGAAAAACCTTGAAGCCTACTAAATGGTATCACAAAAACTAACCCCAACATATTCTTATAGTTGAGAAATTTGGAGAAGGATACCTCATAACAAAGGTGCCCAACAAGTGTTGAGGAAGTGATGCAAGACCTACTAGCAATTCAAAAGCAGGAGGACAAATTATAGCACAGATAACTACAATGAGGCAATAATTCATACAATCTTGTCAACAACAATGTCAGATAAATAATTGTGAGGAAAGCGAAGAACCTTAAATTTGGAACTCTAGTATACTTCCTTAAATTCCACCCTCCAAAGTTTATATATGCTATTATTCTTCTAGAAGGAATTGCTCATCAATGGTAAGTCCCAGTAAGACAATGATGGGAACATAAGAAAATACCATGCACTTAGGAAACTTTCATATGGGAATTCATGGATAGATTCATACCCCAAGAAATGAGGGATGCCTGAATATGAGAATTTATAGACCTTACCCAAGGAGAAACAATGATGTGGCAATTTGAAGCTAGGTTCAATAGATTAATAAAATAGGCATCTTGTTATAGAAACAAGGTGAAAGATATACCATAGGATAAACTATATTAAACACTAAAGCTTAACAAGGATGCTAGGTATATATACACTTATGGTTTTAAAAAAATTAATATAATATTGATTTAGGTCATCTTACAATAAATTCTTAGATTGACCAAGAAGCAAGGACTTGAGTGTCCATATGGTTAAGGACTCCTTCACATCTACTAGGTGAATTATACTCAATAATACAAGATTTTCTTATTGGGGAAAGAACATATATGCTAGTAAATATATCTTTATTGCTTGATTGTTCTAAGTTGAGATCAAATGATTTGTTGTCTGCCACATTCCATATTGTTCTTTGAATCTTACATTAGACTTGAAAGTCTTATCAAACTTCTCTTCTTTGCCTTATGTTGTTTGAGCTAGAAATATTCGAGTTCTCAAAATACTCTAAAATATTGGGTTTCCTGAACCATGTACTAAATCGATTTATTTTCACATAAGTTTTGAAAAGCAAAATCCTACCTACATATAACCAATTGTACACTGGTTGTTATTTGCTAATTTGATCATGAATTATGCATGCTATTTTACCTAGAATTGGCGATTGTGTTATAGAAACTAAATGGTATTTTAAATTATATTTTTCTATCATCGCCATGACTAATACAGAAGCTACATACCAACCTCCAAATATAGTCAATATAGCTTAATTGATAGTTTGATTATCATGGCTAATTGAGATGTTAATTGAAAATGTTGTTGAATATTTTGCACTATATTTATACTAGATACCATCGGGGGTGGGCCTTATGATTGGTTTCGAAAGACAATCGGGCAAAACAGATCAATGGTGGCTAGTCTTTCGGCTAGTATCTTACTAGCTATATATATATATATTCTTATCTCATAACCAGTTATAGGTAATTGTCTATGAGCTGCATAACGCATGCAACTAGCCAGGGATAATGGCAATTTTAGCTCCTCAACTATTATACATCTCAATTTCACTCCATTTTGGCATAGGTTTAACACATTTGATCGATATTCCACTAAATTTTAGCACATTTAATCCAATGTTTTTGTAGATTTGGTCCATCAGAATGAAGAATTTTCAATTTGGCCTAATAATTGCCGTGTCAACATCAAATAGGCCTAAATTTGGGGAATTTTTGACATTTGTCATTGAGCTCCACACCATCTATGTAATCTACCATGTCACCCAAATTGCTAAAACCAAAGAAAAAATGCTGAGGGAAAACAAAAACAAAAAATGCAATTGAAAAAATAAACAAATGCTGACAAAATGGTGAAAACAATAAAAGCACTAGAACACTAAAAGACATTATTTTTTTTTTTTTTTGCCTTTTGATTTGAATTTCTGAAATGCATTTTTTTCATATAATTTTAATCATTTTTAATTATATATTTAATAGTGTGAATAATGAATATGTCTAAAATAATTTATTTAAAGTTAATGAATTGTTATTAATTAATAAATATAAATAATAAATAATTAGATAAAATAAAAATCTAAAATAATTT
>JACGDI010000821.1:200453-227080 GCA_014898725.1 Jacaranda copaia
CCCCCCCCCCCCAATCAATTTTGAAATTTATTGCCACTAGCATGACCAATTTGGCCCTAAAGTGCCATGAAACCCTACACACCATTACCACACCACCGTTGAATTTCTCCTCCATTGCTAATTAAAACCTCAAATTGGCAGTGCCAAAAGTCTGCCCACGTAATTTCAACTGAATCCTCTCAAATCCCATGTTGTTTCTATTATTGGAGGTGGAAGAACCACCATCACCCCTGCTCACTTATTGAGATTCTCAATTTTCGTTGAAATTCGCCTTAGTTCAGTGATTCTTTATATGAAAATATTCCTCATGCCAAAGAGATGCTACTGTGGGTCAATTCCATATTATGGCCATTTTTTGGTGGTTTAAGAATTTGATTGAGGCTAGGTTTGCAAATAGGAAATTTGTGGATATATATTTACACACATATATGTATTAAATATGTTTATTGATTATGTTTATTATTCATATATATATATATGATATTATATAAGCTCCTACATATGTATTATATATATCTAATATTTTTTTAATATTTGTTTTATTGATGGATTTTGGAGATATTTTTACTAATAAATTAAAGTGACATGGCATCACACATGGTGGGTGACAGTGACAAAGCATCACACATGATGGATGACATGGTTTCACCTGACAAATGACAAGAAATGCCCAAATTTTGAGCCCAATTAGATTTGATTAGGTAAATTGTGGGATGAATTAAAAAATTTGCAGTCTGATGGATCAAATCTGCAAAACAATTGGATTAAATATGCTAAAATTTAGTAGAAAATGGATCAAATGTGCTAACCCTATATCAAAATGGAATGAAATTGAAATAGGTAATAGTTGAGGAACTAAAATTAAAATTTTCCCTGGCTAGCCATGCCAACACTAAATTACTAGTTCGAGTTGATCACTCAAAATTTGGAGGAATATGGATTTTTGTGTCTTTAAAAATAGAGTGGCAAGATAAGAGAACCATTAATAATAGGATTGCAAAAATGTTTATTAATTTGTTATAGATTAATTTTTATCAGCCAGTTGCATTCCTTAAAGAAAACATTCTATTGACTCTTTGGTTGTAATTGAGATTTAAATTTCTATGAAAGAGCAATGATTTTTTGTGAAATCTCATCACTAGTATGAGACGATGGTAAGATGGATCACTTAGAACCTTGAATAAACTCTTTTCTCATGACTTCTAGTAATCATAATACTCTATCTTTTTTCCTACATAATATGCTCAGATGATTGTTACTCTATTGTTATTGCTAGAATATCTCGCTAAATCGTTTGGACTTACATTTCTTGCGTTGTCCTTTTGGTTCTTTACCCCAGATATGTAAAAGTGACAAAGATAGACTAAACCGCATGACACATGAGGTAATAAACCCCATGAATATATAAATACACAAATTGTACTTGCTGAATTACTAACATAGATGTGACAAATGGGTTGGTGTGAACTATGATATTTTGATTATAGGTGCAACTGTTGATGAATGTCACTTGCAAAAATAAAATATTTTGAGTTTTGAAAATTTTATTTTCTCTTATCTAGAGAACGAGTGGCATAGAACAAGCAGCACCTTGGCCAAGCTGACTCATCCTGGTCAGGGCATTAAGTTGGTCCTAATTAAGATCACATCATCATCATATATGAGTAAGGTAATAAAGGAACTAAAGTAGAATGCTACACAGAAAATGAGTAAACTGCAGTAGACTGAGAATAACCGAACCGAACCTAACCAAACCAATTTTTAATTTTATGTTTTAAAAAAAATAATTTTTAGTTTGGTTCAATTTTTTACTCGGTTAACCGAAGTCGAACTAAAAATAAAAAAATTAATTCAGTTTGATTTAACCAAATTGAAAATTGGTCAATTTTCAAATCGATACTTTATTTTTATTTAAATATTATTATTCAAGTGTCTACAATATAAGTGTGGAATATCTTTAATTATGATTTATATGCTAGTAATTTTGGTAAATTTATATTTTTTATTAAATTTTTTAAATCTATTATCTAAGAAAAATAATTGTAATTTTTCAAATTGTGTAAATTTTAATGTATTTTTAAGTTTTTGAGATAAATGAAAAGAAAAGCTTTTGATAAGGTAAAATAACTAAGGAAAAAAAGAAATAAAATTGGAGAAGGAAGAAGAGAAAATAAAATTATATTATCATTATTTTCTAAAATAAAATTGATTTTATTATCTTATTGCAAAATATATCAAAAGTGTTATTAAAAGTCCTATGTTTCTAAATAGCATGAATCCTAATATAAGATATACAAAAAAATAAATAATTATGATATAAAGAGAAAAAAATTGATAGTTCTTTTAAATTCAAACGATATAAGTGTATAATTTATTAAATGAATTGATAGACTTTACATATAAAAAAATAGATGATTATGATCTAAAGAGGGAAAAATGTGATACAAAAAGAAAATTAAAATTCCTCTTTCAATTAATTAGTTATATATATATGGTGCATTGATGAGTAAAATAGAAATTTCAGTTTAAATTGCAAAGCAAGGGGTTGAGTCATATATTCGTATTCCTGTGGCAATAGTACATTGCATTTGTTGGCCAATACAAATTTTATCTATATTATTATAAAAACAAAAACTTTTTGTGTCTAAAATAAAAATTATTTTTATTATTTTACACAATTTATCCTTTTAATTAATCCAACAATGAGAAGTGACAATGTAGTTTGAAGGATGAATTAGAAAATTCAGCATAAAAAAGATAGTTTGAACTCTGGGTGCCAATTTTATCAATATTCTAAATTTATGTTTTAAATTATCTTTTAGAGATGTTGATTTAATAAGATCACAATTGTATTTTTCACAAAATTTACAAATCACAATCCATAATTCCATATTATGATCACATGATGGCACTAGATTAGTTAACTATTCGACCGTGGCAAACTGAGCTTAAGATTTAGAAGGTTTTTAGTTAATCTTATTTAAAAGGTCTTATAAGTTCCTACATCTTATAAGATATTTTTAGAACTTATAAAATATTAGATCCTATTTTAAAAATAAGTTCTTAAAATGTTTGGATATCTTAGAGGTTATAAAATGTTAGTAATAACATTTTTGTAATTAATGTGATTAAAATTAAGCTAGCTTCTTAAGATTTTCAAAATAAGTTGGGCACTCCTTACTTTTTTAAAAAGAGCTTATACATTCCTAACATCTTATTTAAGAGTTTATAAGCTCTTTTTCAAAATAGTTACTAAACACTTTTTCATATCTTATAAGTTCTTAAACATCTTATATGTTGTTTTGAGAAGCTAATAAGCTCACCCAAACACCATTTTAATTAGCTATTCAATCTTGGCAGTGAAATATAAATGTGGAGACAACATAAATTCCAAATCCTAATATTATATCCAAGTTCTAATTTTTAAATGATAATTAGCAATTTATAGATAAATTGTAATTTATAATTGATATTTGTATAATTTATATTCTAATTTCTAACTATAACAACGTATGGTAAATACTAAATCTTGATTTTATATTCAAATTCTAATTTCTAGTTAATAATTTTTTTAATTTATAGATAAATTGTAATTTATAATTGATAATTAGAGAAATCACGTATATATATATATATATATTCTAACTTTTAGTATATCAATATATTACAAATTCTAATTCTATAAATATAACTTAAAGTTTAATACAAAATTTTAAATTTCAAATTGCCCCAACCCCAATTGGCAAAGTCCAAGTCCCAATTCCCAATCGACCAACACTAATTTTCAAATTCAATTTCAAGTTGGAAGTTTTTGCTTTCGACTCCAATAAGGTGGCAACCCAATTCTCCAATTCCTTTTCCTTCCCACATGGCTACCCATAGTGCATGGCACACCACTGAGCACACCACCACAGGACGACACCACTACATCAGCCTCATCTTCACACAGCATAGACCACTGCATCACACAGTTTACATGCCCATACCAGCAAGCAGCAAGGTGACGACCTTCGTCACGCAGCCACGCCAAGTCGCAAACACCTGCGCCCCTGCACTGCACAACTTGAACGACCGCATAGGCACAACACAAAGCAAACTCAAGCGAACAAAGGACATAGGTTTCACAATTTTAGTTTTAGGTTTTTTTTTTTTATGATTTTTTTATTTTTGGTTTCACAACAAAATTTCTCATTAAGTTTGAGTATGAGTTGATTGAGTTCAATTATTTGTAAATTTAGCTTTTTTAAGTTTAGAGATGAGTAAAAAGTTTGACTTGGTTTCTATTGTGATTAGAGTGAGTTTTTTGTGCTTCTCAAGTTTGTAAATTTTGCGATTGAATAGGTAGAAACTAACTATGACTTCTGACGTTTAAAAACTAATAGCTTTTGACTTTGCTAGAACTGTTATATTTATAAATAGTATTGCCCAAAAATAGTATTATAAGAGTTATATTTAGTCAACTATTAATTGATACTCTTTGACTTTTAAAAACTAATGGCTAAAATTTTTTTAATGTTTAGATAATTCCCCTGATCATCGATTTATACTGTCTTCTAACTTTTGCTTATTCTATGAAGTTTTGGTTAGACAACCTATTTGATTTATTAATTTAATTTTTAATTATTTTTGTTTCTACATACTACATCACATAGCACTATTATGGACACCATTCTAGAAAATGAGGAGATGGAGTTCACTATGAATGCAGATGTCAATAAGAAGCACATGAGAATAGTGATTCATTTGGGGATGGGCATGACAATCCTCTTGCTACTTCTCAAAAAACGAAAAAGAGAAAGAATACAGTGCAGGAGCCCTCTAAAGATTCAAGAAAAAGGTCTGAGGTATGGAAATATTTTATCATAATTTTTGATAAGAAGGGTAAAAAGAAAGGGAAATACAAGTACTGTGGGAAAGATTATGCTGCTAATCCTACTATAAATAGCACTTATAGATTCAATCATTTAAAAAACTTGCAAGAAAAATCCTAAGAAACAGAGTAATAACTACACCATCAATAGTTTTACTCAAAGTGTGAATTTGAAAGATATGTCATCTTACACCAATGCCGCTAATAAATTTGACCAAGAAATAACTAAGGAAGCTCTTACTAAAATGATCATTGTGGATGAATTAACTTTTAGGTCTGTTGAGGTATAAGGATTTAGACAACTTGTTTTTGTTGTATGTCCTTAATTTGTTGTTCCATCTAAAACTACAATTGCTAGAGATTGCTTGAAGTTGTATTTTAATAAGAAAAGCAATATAAAAAAGCACTTCAAAAAATCTAGAACAAGGGTGCCTCTCACAACAAGTACATGGAGTTCTAATCAAAAAATTAATTATATGTGTTTGACTAGTCATTTCATTGATGAAAGTTGAAAGTTGCATAAGTTGATTTTGAATTTTGTTCCTTCTCCTAGCCATAAAGGGGAAGATGTCGGTCTCTTGATTGAGAAATGCTTCCTTTGCTTGATTGGAGAATTGATAGTATATCTACTATTACTATTGATAATGCTTCTTTTAATGATACTACTATAGCATACATGAGAAAAATATTTTTAGCATGAAAGAAGTCAATTTTTGATGGTAAATATTTGCATATAAGGTGCATTACTCATATTGTTAATCTTGTTGTAAAAGATAGACTGACAAATGCTAGTGTATTAGTTGAGCATGTTTGCACTGTGATGAGGTCTTTGAGACAATCACTAGCTATGTGCAAAGAATTCAAAGATTATGCTGTTGAGGAAAAAGTAGGAAGTAAGAAACTGTTGAGTCTTGATTGTCCAACAGATGGAATTATTCTTACTTTATCCTTGGGACTACTTTTCTTTTTTACGGCGTGTTTGATAGATATGAGGCATGTGAGAAAGAACTTTGCAATAATTTTGGTCCTCAAGGGCCTTATGGTAAGGTAGGGCTTTCCACAAATGAAGATTGGTTTATGATTGAGAGATTAGTGAAAGTGTTGTAACATTAATGAAATGAATATAAAAATTTCTGATTCAAAGTTTGTGACTTCTGATATATTTATAGATGAAATTATTGATATTGATGCTTTAATAAAACGGTGGGGATGGGGAATGACTATAAGTTGTCACAAGCTGCAAAGAAAATGATAGCAAAGTTTGATAAGTATTGAGGAGATCCTATTAAAATGAAAATATTGTTGTTTGTGGTTGTGGCTCTTGATTTTCGACATAAGTTGAAATATATTTTCTTTACTCTTAATCATATGTATGAGGGTCAATTAGGAAACGATATGTGTGATCAGGTTAGTAAAGTTCTTCAAGAAAATTTTGAAGAGTATAAAAAATTGTATGGTCCTATGAAACCATCTTTAGAAAAAGAGTCGTAGTCTCCCAATAGTAGTACTGGTCAATTTAATTCCAATCTTCACAGTGACATTTTGGCGGTGAGGTTTAATAAATTGGCACATTACCATAAAATATGTATAGATGAGGAGAGAGATTTAGAAAATCAATCAAATCTTTATATTCATTTGAGTGAGAAAAAAGAGAAAGATGTGCTTGACTTTGATATCCTTGGGTGATGGAAGCTGGAATGCCCATAAATTTCCCTACTTAGCAAGATTGGCTCGTGATTTGTTTTCTTTGCCTATTTCTATTGTTGCTTTTGAATATACATTTAGTACCTTAGATTAGATTATTGATGATTTTAGAATCTCTTTAACTCCAAGAATGTCTCAAACCCTTATTTGCACTCAAGACTGGATTTGTAGTAGACCTCCAAAGCCACATGTCGAGGAAGATTATGCTCAAATTGAAAAACTTGAAGAAGGTATGCATTAAATTCTTATATTATGGTTCTAAGGATTATTATTTAACTATTATTTCCATGATTGTTAATTTATCCATGTTTTCCATACTTATGCATTTTTATATTTTGGCTATTTAATTTGTATTTTTGGATGTGGTCTCAAGTGTTGGTGTAGATTCGATGGCAATCAGTTTGTAATCATGATGAATAGATATTGTTTGGTGCACAAGTCATTTATTTGTGCATGTTATTTCTCAATTTTATTTTTATTTATAATGAATCTAATGTTATTTGTTATGTTATTATGTTCTTCTTATAGGAATTAGGATATTAAGATTTCATGCAAGTTGGCGCATGAGTCATGAGGAATGATGGACAAAGGTGAATTCAGTGGAATTGAAAGCTTGAAGCCCTTTAACTTTCAAGCAAGTCATTTATATGGAATTGGATGTAATTTGAACAACTTACTGTTTGAAACTTGAATAATTTGTTTGGATGTAATGTAATGTAATTTTAGACTACTATTTGCCTATTTGAAACTTGGATAATTATATCTTTATAGTTTTAAGTTTTAATGATATAGCTATATTCTTGTTTTCTACTTCATGGCTCAAGCATCATTATTCTTATAGCTACATTCTTGTGTCCTTTGTGCCACATCATTGCTTCTATCATTACCCTTGCAACTTCTGATTGCACAAACCTTTATAAAACATATTGGTAGTTGGCACCAAACATTTGTCTAATTTAAATTTGTTGTCACATAAACTTTTTTGGCAAACAAACTTTTTGGTTCGAAAAAGATAAGTAATTTGATTCGAATTTTTTTACCAAAACCAAATATTTTCATCAAACAAACTTTTATCGAACAACCTTTTTGATACCTAAAGAACAAGTAATCCAATTCAAATTTTTTACCTAAAAATAGACATTGTTTTTTATCAAACTAAATTTTATCAAACAAATTTTTTGGTACCAAAAAAATAAGTAATCCAATTCAAATTTTTCATGAGCCTATAAGAGTAGAATAGCATGTTTTTTCTCCTCATACCAATGAATAGTAATACTACTCTTAAAATATTTTTTTTAAGAAACCTTGAACTAGTTTGGTTTTGCTTTGATAAAACTAAAAATTTAACCAATTTTAATTAATTTTGAAACCAAACTGATTTTGGTCATTCAATTTTAGTCAAAATCAAACCGAACCGGTCACAAATGGTTAAAAATTGAACCGAATGAAACTAGGTTCTGTTTAGATGGTTTTAATCGAATGCATGCCCCTAAGAATAACCAAGAGATATCAGGATGGAAATGAGTTTGGAGAACTAATATCTACTAGCTACTTCAATCCATACAAAGATTTTTGAAGTTTGCAAACTTGATTGGGACTATCAACTTTATAACTTGGAGGAGTAAACATGTAAACCTCTTCATGCAAGTCGATGTGAAGGAATGAATAATTTACATCAAGCTATTCAGAATGACAAGAAAACACAACTACAAGAGTTGATAAAAGACAAACTGTGGTAATCTTTGCTATGGGAAAAAATGCATAAAAGTAATTTATGCCTTTGATTTGAGTGTAGCCTTTGGCAACAAGTGGGGCCTCATAATATTCAATTGAGTTATCTGCCTTGTGTTCAGTATGATACACCTATTTGTAGCATATAAAGGTCTTCCATGAGGAAGGAAAGTAATAACCCAAGTGTTATTCAACTCTAATGTAGCGAGCTTAGCTTGAATGGCCTCTTTCCAACAAGGATGTTTGGTAGCTTGACTGTAACTTTTGGTTTCAGTAGCAAGAGAGATGGCTAAATGATCATAAGAAAAAATATGAGATATGAGATGAGTAATACTTTGTAGTGGATGGATTGAGAACAATCATTGTAGCAAGAGAGTAGCGGTAGTCATTTAGCTAAGATAGGGGTCCTCAAAGATGTTGCAAATGATGAAGAGAAGAGAAAGAAGCATTTAGAGAAAGTATGGGAGACATAGGTTGAGTGTCATGTGGGGGGAGTATAGTTTTGAGGTAGAGGAATATAGATAGAAGAACTGGAACTTTGAAAAGGAAAAATGGACTCAAGAAATGTGACATTTCAAGAAAGAAAAAATTCCCTAGAAGTGATATCTAAAAGGATATACCCTTTGATTCTGTTTTTATACCCCAAGAAAAATACATTTGCAAGCTTTGAGATCAAACTTAGGAAGCCTAAGAGATAAAGCTGAGGTAAAACAAAGACAACCAAAAGCCTATAAGGCTGAGTAGTCTAGTTTAGTGGCATATCAAATGTAAAATTGGGTGTCATTGTTTATAATTGGGGAGGGCAGTCTATTTATCAAATGGACATCTTGAAGTATGGCATAGTTCCAAAAGGATTTGGGGCGATGGGACTAGAAAAGGAAGGCATGAGCAACATTTAGGATGTGTTGGTGTTTCCTTTCTACAAGACCATTTTGTTGAGGGGTTTCTACATGAGTCTCATGTATAACACCATTTGATGCATAGAGATTTTATCACTACAAAAAAAAAAAAAATTAACGGGGGTCAAAATTAAATGTGGGGGGAGGGAGGGGTTTAACCCCCACTAATTCCTTTAGTGGGGGTTTAGCAAACCAGCACAATTATATGTCCTGCTAATTCCTAGCAGTGGTTTTTAAGCAAACACCATTATGACCCCCGCTAATAATTCAAGTTGATTTCACAGGGATTTTTCTTATTTAGCAACATTTGTGAAACCCCCATTGTTATAAAAAAATAATTATTTTATATAATATTAGTGTGGGTTTCAAACTCTCATTGTCATTCAAGAATATTATTTCATATGATTTTAATAGGGTTTTTAAACCTTTGTTGTTATTAAAATGTGGTATTTGATTAAAAAAAAATGAGTTAACTTTAGTAGGGGTTTGCAAGCCTCGCAAATAATTTTTTTAAAACTAATTTTTTGGTTACTTTTCAATATCCTTATATGCCATTTCATATGCCTACCAATAGATCTTCATTATCAAAATTCAACATAATCAATTGATTCTAAAATCAATATATTAAAATCAAGTCTCAAAACACATCAACATCCTCAAAAACATCATCATGCTAAAAAATATCAACATCGACATCCTCCAAAATATCAACATCCTCAAAAACATCAACATCATAGTCTAAAAGTACTAAAACGTTCAACTTAACTCCCATGTGAGTAAACACTACAAATAAATAGCTAGTGACAAGTTTCATTGTGATATTGATTGTTGGCACTTGAAGATCTTCTTACTAGAGAAGTTAAGAGATTCTTGTTGACAACCTACATCATGTTCCTGTGCTTGTAGGGAGAAAAATGAGTATTTCAAAAGATCGAAACACCAAACTTCAAGTTATAACCAGCCATGCCAAAATATGAAGAAAAATGTAAACAAATACCTATAGAGGTGGATCAAAAATAGAATCGAGCTCATCAGAAATCCTTCCTTTTTTAATCAAAATGTAAGTCCTAACTACATTTATAGCATTTTTCAATTGGGACTCCAATTGAACCAATCTATCTTCATTTTGGGAATTGTTGGATTCACCATTTGTTGAAAAGCCACTCAAACCATGCATTCTCAAGCTTGTATCCACAAAGAAAAATGGGAGTGTCACTCCTAAACTTATATATCGAACTCGCCTAGAGTGCTCCTTTCCTAAGGTCTTGGCAATAATAGCATTAGAGGAAATAACTAAATTGGCAACAGGATCATCACTCATTTCTTTCTCAACTTGCTCCTACAAGCATAAAATAGCTATAAGATGCTTTTCATTTGATTTCTGTCTTCTATGTTGTGAGTTGGTAATAGAAACTGAATAAATCAAATAAATGAAACTTACTCCTTGTTCCTTTGCTGTGAAATTCACCCATGATCCATCCCAATGCTTATGAGTTGCGTGGAATAGATGACCACGACTCACTGGATGTCAATATTCAATTTCCCAAAGTGTTCAAATGTAACACAATAAATAAACATATTCATATCCATGTAATTATTAAAAAAATTAACAAAATAACAAAAATTATTAGAACTACCATCACATGCCTTCTTCTTGCATTAGATTTTGATTCTCCAATGTAAGATATAATTTGTTTTTTTTCTATTCTCAGCATTCTTCTTACAAAATGCCTATAAATATTACCATTATAATATTAAATATATATATATATATATACTATTCTTCAAAATCTCATAACACTAAGATCTTTGTAATTTTACATGTGTCTCCGATTTTTAACGATAATCAACATAACTCGCCCATTGATCCCATCTAATACCCTCTGGAATATATTGTTTATCAACTCATCTCTAATCTTTGTAGGATCATAAAACTCATTCCAAATCCTAAGTCTACTTCCAGCCCACTCCTTTCCAATAGATTTTAGAGCACACCATCTAGCAATGCTCTTACTTGATTTGAAACAAAATCAAGGCTTCAAAAAAATAATTGACCCATTTTCATGAATTTATCCATCTATATGCTAAATTATCAATATTTAATAAAATAACTATTATAATACAATTGTTATATCTTAATTCCATTATCTCAACAATGGTCAAGGTAAGACTTCGGCATATTTGTCCACTTCTTAATTTTCTTAGAAAATTGTCCATTGTTATTACGAATTTTCTTGATTTTGTTAGAAAATTGGGTTTTAACCAAGTGAAAGAAAATTCAGACTAGAGGTCTAGTTTTGGATTTATATTGCATGAGAAAAACCCAAGTATGCCTTGAAAAGTCATCTAGATTGTCAGAATGTAATGATGATTGTATATAGAAAGGGTGGAAAAGAGACCCCAAATATCAATATGAACAAGATAAAAACCTATACCATAAGTAGAAGTGCTTATATGAAATAGTAGTTTCTTTTGCTTTGCATAATGACATACACTGCAACTAAAATTATTGCATAAAGTAAAATCAGTAATATTCTTGGCTAATAGTCTTATTTTAGAATTTGAAATATGATAAATCCTATACTGTGATGCATCAAAGTTGAGTTTAACACTAGAAGTAGAGATAACAGTAGGAAAAATATGAGAAGAAGTAGACTGTTTGAGGGTGTATAGCCATTTTTGTACTTTAGTTGAACCAATTGTCCTCCACGACTTGAGATTCTGGTGGGTAAAACAATGTGTTTATTGAAAAACAAAACAACAAGAAAAACAAGGAAGTTAGATGGGTAACAGAAAGTAGATTGAAAGAAAAGGAGGAAATGTAAAGGACATTGTGCAATGTGCGATGGTCATTAAGAACCACTATTCCAGAAGTATTGACAAGGATGTTGTGTCCATTAAATAAAGTTATAGAAATTGGATTGATGGCCTTATAAGTGAGGAAGGAAGACAATGAATGAGCTATATGATCAATGGCTCATGTATTTATTATCAAAGTGTAGATGTGGAAGAACAAGAAAGAGAAAAATGATTACTTGAGGTACAAGAGGTGGAAATCTAGTTTGCAGAATAGGATGAAGGCTACGTGGGGAAAGAGTAGTTTGTTGCAGAAGAGCCAAAATCTACTAATGTTGTTCTTAAGTCAAAGAAATTCTAGGGGATAGAGGAACGCCCTTAGAATTGATAGAAGCACCAAATGAACTTGATGAAGAAACAATAGAGGAAGTCACATTATGAGTAGAAATAGGAAAATTCCTTGGCTAAAATCTTGGGGGATATCCATGCTTCTTGTAACATGTTTTGATGGTATAATGAAGCATCCTGCAATATGTTTAAAAATGTGTGTCAGCTGATGAAGAAGAAGAAGAAGACTGAGATTTTGGAAAACATTTTTGCATATTACTTGGAGGATTAGTAGGAGATGACGCTTGATGAGCGAACACTCAACAATTTCCAAAATTCATTTATCGTTTTTCCTGAACCACGAGGGAGAATATAGAATCTATGGAAGGAAATGTATCCATAAGCATAATGTGAGAAAGAATGGTAGCAAAGTGGTCACAAAGAACATAGTCATGATATTGATATTTCTTCATAGTATCAAGAATGCCACAATGACAAGTACTGGTGCAAGAACAAGAAGGAAGAGAACAAAAATTTAATAATTCATCCCAAAGAATCTTTAAACCTATAAAGTAATCAATAACTAAATGGTCAACCTTCTTGATATATAAATCTCTTCTTGAACATCAAAAATTCAAAAAATATCCCCTTGAGAGAATTTCTCTCATAAGTTAACCCAAACATCATAAGCTTTGTCCATCCAAAGAACACTTCAAGTGATAAATAGCAAGATAGAGTGAGATAACCATGAAAGCATGACGATGTTATATCTCCCAAGTAGGATAAAGAGGACCAAAGCTTGGAGGAGCAGAAATAGTGCCATCAACAAAGTATAATTTATTCTTAGATTGTAATGTCATTTTCATTGCTCTTGTCGAAGTAAGATAGTTGTAGTTGTTTACAGCTAAAGAGACTAAAACAAGCACATGATTTTTCATTTAGATGTAGAAAGCATGGACTCGAAAAAAGCAATGTAGGATCAAGCGAAGTTGCCATTTATAAAAATGGAGTAAAAGAAATCTATGGTGAAGGAACATGGCTCTTGTACCATGTGAAGGATTAAAACATTATGGAGAAATAGAGCATCTAGTAAAAATTTGGAGGGTTTCTTATTGGGAAAATTTGCCTTTTTCGTCACAAAGATTAATTATGTGTACACTGTTGGTCATAAACTTATGCCACTCAACAATTTTAGTCCAAATTTCCTAATTTTTTTAAATAATTTTAGTCCCTCGCCCTCAATTTTTGTTAAATGTTGATAGAAATTATTAAAATAGAAAAGATAAATAACTCACAAGCTCCTAAAGTGCGAGATACTTACAAAAAAACACAAATATTGAAAAATATAAAATATTTATTAACTTTCATTAAAAAATTAAAAAAGGTAAAAAAAAATTACAAAAGACCTCTATAAAAAATATATTTAAAACATCATATATATACATATATGAGTATATATATACACATGTATATTATATATACATACATATATGATTACAAACATATATATAATAACCCTACTCGCCCCATCTGAATTTAGCTGTCGGTCGGGCAACAGGCTATTACCTACCGCTACGAGGCCAGGTCAAGGGGCTTGCCATGGCATGGCTTCTAGGCGTGGCCATCCCACCTACAGCTAGCTGGGGTGGGGTGAGAGAACAATTTAGGGCAAGGGGTTGAGGAGGGTATTGTGGTTGGGGGTGCCGAGAGAAGGGTGGCTGGGAGAAAGATAAGTTTTCTTTCTTTTTTTTTTCTAAAACTTTTTTACTTATTTATTTTTTAACTAATTTATAAGTTTAGTCAAATTATTTTGAATATAATTGTATTTCTATATATTACAAAGTATTAATTTAATATTACTAAAATAGTTAAGTTTTTTCCTTTTTTATTTAATTTATAGTCTCCAACAAGATTTAAGTTTACATGAAAATGATTATAATTATATTAAAATGATAATAATTATTAAAATACATATCTAAAATTAGATTATATTGTTAGGATGATAGTTTAAGATTTTTATTTTTAATTTTAGTTAATAAATAAATTTAATTATATTTAATTATATTATTATAGATATATTTTTTACTTTAAATTATAATATATGTAACCTAAACATACGAAATTATGTTTTAAGGTAATAGATTTTTATTTTGTATTTTTTATTTTAAATTTTACTTATTTTTTCTTAATTAATAAATAAATTCAACTTAATCTAACTAAATTATTTTATATATATTTATTATTTTAATATTATTGAGTATGTAATTTAAAATTATAAGTTATATTATTTAAGTGATGGATTTTAATTTTAATTTTTCTAATTTTTTCTTATTTATTATTTAATTAATAAATATGTTTAGTTAAATTATTTTAGTCTTTTTAAATATATTTATGATTTAAATTTTTATTTTTTAATCTAACTTAAATTTAAAAATTTTTCAATACTTAAGAATTTTTATTAATAATAAAATATATTTATATTTATTATGAGGAATTTAAACACCATTAAAATTACATCCCATGGTATCAAAAATATTACAAATAGGTCTATGGGTATTTTTGCCTAAAAAATAATCAAAATAGTTATTTGAGGATATTTTTGGATTTTTACATAAAATTTTGAATAACATTTCCAAATTTATTAATGGAGACTAACGGTTCTTCAAAAATGTTAAATGGATCGAAATATTAGGGGATAGCATAAGTCCTCTGAATTTATTTGTAAATGAGTCAAACCTTAGGGGGTTTAATGTAGTTGACCAAAATAATAATGTTAAAAATATTAATATTTGACAAAAAAAAAAAAAAACGTGGACTTTTTTTTATCAATTTTAATGATGCGGGACTAAAAGTGTTAAAAAAAATCTTAAAAATTTAGACTACAAATGTTAAGTGGTATAAGTTTGGGACCAATAGTATTCACACATTAAACTTTGAGACGAAAAAGCAAGTTTCCCTTCTTATTGTATGTGAAAATGGGTGTTGTTCAATGTACAAGATGCCTTATATGGATATATATATATATGCAACACAAGACCAAAAGTGTGAGTCAAGGAGGTGGTTAAATAATCCCATTAACTCTATGATATAAAAAAAAAAATTGATATTCTAACTATTACTAGCTGCTTTCTTCAAGTATAGCTTCTCAAGAATAAAACCGATTAAGTGTGTCAAGTATTTTGAGTTTGATAATAAAATTATTTTATCATAATCTCTAAAGTTACATTGTACTTACTACATTAAAATTGGATCTTTAATATTTTAAAATTATAAAAAAAATATCGTGAATTTAAATTATTAAATCGTAATTTAATTTCTGGCGATGTACATGTGAAGTTGAACCTTGTGCCACCAATAGAACACATTCTTCTGTTGGTGTTGTCATAGTTTATTACTCTTATCTATAAGCCTGGATGTGCGTGGCAGCAGTGCCACTGTGCGGGCATCGGCTTTGTAATTTTGCACTCGCTGCTTCTTTGATTGTGCGTGGGCTAATTTTATTCTTTTGTCCAACTAAAATTAGAAGAGACGTTCTTTGTTTCATGAGGGCAGAAGAATGTGTTTTTGCCTGGGGTCTATGTTTTTTCCGCAATTGTGAAAAGATTTTCTTCTAATAGTGGAGAGATATAGAGAAGATTTTTATCGATAAAATTTATGGATTGAGGCAGATTTTTTTAGATATGGCTTTGGCTACTAGTAGTACGAGATTAACGATTTTGTGGATCATATGCTGCAGAAAAGTTGTATGCCATACTTTTTTTCGTGTTCTTCACTTCAATGTGTATAGTGAAGAATGCATCTTAAAAAAAAGCAACATTTTATTGAAACATTCGAGCAACCAAAACTTGAACATGAGGAAAGCAAAGAAATATAGTCTCTGAGGTTTTGGTATTTTATTCTCTTTGATTTTGACTTTTGGAATTTGTTTTGGGCTTTAGTTAAAGATCGAGTGTGCTATCCCTTTGCAGAAGAAAGAAAGAGGTAGTGTTGGTGTTTAGGGTTTTGGTCAGGTTATATATTCTCTCTGGTTTTGATTTTTGAATTTTTTTTGTTTAAGTTAAATGTTGGGTTTTAATGATCTTGTCATATATTTATCATGGGGTGTTAGTTTAATTTTGTATTGTTTACGAATATATTTTTGTTTTCTGGGGTGGTTTTGGGTGGCCAAGGTCTGTTTTAGAGCTAATTGGTGTCAGAGTTTTGTGTGTGGCTGTTTGAAAAATCGAGAATGACTCGTGTCCTTCGTATATTTCTCCTCCTTGGTTTTGGCTTCAGGACGTGGATTATTTCTTGAAAAAGAGAAAAGTGCAAGCAATCTGAGTGGGCTTCAATAGATTGTGGAAGGCAACTACTGAAGTGTACGTTTTGTATTATCATGGTGTTACATGTCAATGATTATCTTTTGTAGGATGTTGAAGTTTGAGAAAGTATTGAATTTACATGCGGATTTGTTTATCTTGCCCAACTTGTATCCAAATTTATCTGGAATTTGCTAATCTATTTGAGGTGACTCGTGTTTAATATTTTAACTAGCATTTTCCTAGATGAATACTATTGGTCTGGGAATAGCATCCTCTTGCACTTCTTCTTATTTTCATGCGTTTGGATGAATTATAGCAATAATTCGGTTTGTCCTTCAGGACTCGTGCTCTTCAATTAATTCCTCATTCCTCCGCCTGGAATCAATTTATCTATTTTTCCCTTTCTTTTGTGATAATTTAATTTATTTATTTCCTCCTCCTCAAATCTATCTTTGTCGTGTTCCATCCGAATACAAGCTGGCTTGGCGATTGTGTCTTTTGTATGTTTTGCATTAAATTTTTGTGATGTTGAATAATTTTTACATCTCATATGTAGATAATTAAATTCCCCTTGTGAATCTCCTCCATTTGTGATTTTATTTGGTATTAAATGCCTAAAACTAATAATATGACAATTCATAGAGAAAGTGATTTTGCTACATGTGGAGAGCCCAAGAGCACAATTTTGACTACGTTTGTGTACAGATGTATACTACGTATTTGTGAATCATTATTTTCATGTTTGCTGAAATATAATCAACCAATCATTAAGCAGTGTTTTGAAATAACTTTCTTCCAATAAAATACAATGGAATAAAAATTGAGAGAACTTCAATCTTCAAAGAAATGAAAACATGATATCATATATGTCGGGTGTTTTAACCAAACCTTGAAAATAGGTGAGAATTTCAATTATATCATACCCACCTCAAATTCAAATATTAGTGAGTTGGAAATTAGTAGAATACTTAATTATAGAACTTTTGGGTTAGTAAATAAATTAATAGTGTAACACAGAGGTGACATCTTGTATTGAGAAAAGCTATTCATTTTCAAGCATTCATAAAGAGCAATTTTGAGACAAAAAGCGCCAATGTAATATCACCAAGAACATAGCAAATAGAAATGACAAAAGGAATGATTGAAAAAATGTGGCTAAAGAAGTACTACAAAAACAAAGACAAACTTCAAGATAAAGACCTCATGGAAATCACGAACTTTGAAAAACCAAATCTAAACCATAAAACAAACCCTAAAAAAGGAGAATAAAAAACTGCCAAAATTTCATAATAATAAAAAATATGGAACAAAATTATCAAAATAATGAACCAATCAAAAGAAAAAGTCCTTAAAATATATGTAAACGCATAAAGCTTGAATGCCAGATGGTGAATGATACTATAAACGACAAGACATAAATTAATGAAGTATTAACAAACAAAAATAATTGAAAAGTATGAAAAAAAAAGGCAATAAATGATTATAAATAAAAATATAATTAAAAATAAAATCGTGTAATTAGGCATCATAGATGAGTTGAAATCTCTCGCTCTCTGTGTGTATGTGTCTAAATAAATATTGTAATTAATAAACTCTTTTATTTTATTTAGTTTTTTATTCCAAATAAATTAGCTATATAAATCAAATTTTAAAGGGACAAATATTTTTATTATTTATTTTGAAACATTTTGAAATGAATTTTATTTCTTAATATAGATTTTTTTCCCCTCAAAAACTCCGAAATATGCTACTTTCCTAACTACAAGTTTTAAGGACAATAATATAATATGCATATATATTTTTTCTAGAAAAATTTAACTTGAAGTTCTTTTCAAGCTAAAAGAAATATGTTAAAAATGGATAAGTGCCTAACTAAATCATGCTTCAAAACTATCTCAATGACTTAAGCATAACCCTCCATTTTCATTGCAGAAATAATTGTATATAAACAATTATTTTATCCTAATAAAATAAAATGGATGGTTTAATGTTACCTTTTAATTATTAAAAACTTTGTGAATATTATCCTTGATTGGAGCTCACCTACAAGCCTCTGACTGCACATAGATTCTTAGTTTTTTGTTTCGATCATCTCCCAAGTATAGACTCCATGTTCTTTAACCTCGAGTGGCTTTCTCAATATCTGCTCGCCTCATGGAATTGCTACCAGAGCTTTCACAAGCTTATGCATCTTAAATCCTTGGAGATAATTTGGTAATACTCCAAGAAAGATTGAGACAGAAGACCTGCAATTCCTTCAAGATGCAAATTAGATGCATTCAAATATTTTGTCTACTAACCGAGCAATGAATTGGCCTAGAGCAATTACTTTGTTGATTAGTCTTTGAACATCCCTTACCTTTTTTGGTGGCGAGATGCTTTGAATTGCTTGGATCTTTTGTAGATTAGCCTCGATACCTTTCAGGTTAACCATGTAGCCTAAGAACTTCCAACCTCTCACTCCAAATATGCATTTGTTGAGACTAAGTTTCATGTCGAATGCCCTTAATATTGTAAATGTGTGGTCAAGATAAGATAAATGGTCTGATTCATTTTTATTTCAATAATTATATCATCTACGTAGACCTCTATGGATTAACCAATTTTATTCTTGAAGATGAGTTTTGATTAGTATTTGATAAGTTGCTCCAACATTTTTCAACCTAAATGGCATGACGAGAAGAAAACGGACACCATTTAGGGCCACAAAAGTGATTTTGTCCCTATCTTTCAGAGCTATGAAGATTTGGTAGTATCCTTGAAAAGCATCTATCATACTTAAGAGGTCGCAACTTCTTGTTGAGTTAACTAATAGATCTATTTAAGGAAACGGGTAAGGATCCTTATGGCATGCTTTATTAAGATCAATGATATCATTACACATTCCACTTGACCTCATTTTTAGTGACAAAGACCACATTAAAAAGCTAACTAGGATATTGTATTTCTACTATGTAGAATGCCTTTAAAAGCCTGTTGACCTCTTCCTTAATGATCTAGCACCTCTCGACATTGAACGTCTTGGTTTTCTGCTTGACTAACTTGAAAGATAGGTCCACATTGAGATGGTGTACAATGACATTGGAGTCAATTCCTTGAAGGTCGGTTGCTTTCCAAGCCAAAGCATTAATGTTCTTTCTAAGAAAATTGACCAACATACATTCCGTGTTGTGTCCTAGGCTAATTCCTATTCTCGTGGTTTTGTTTAGATTCCTAGACTCAAGCTTTATTATTTTGAACTTTTTAGTCGGCTCAACTTTGGTACTTTTCTCTTTCTCTTTTGTATGGCTATCCCTCGTCAAATTTCATTGTAGGGATGTCCCTTGAGGGTTTCATATTTTGGTCTAGTTTTTGTTCATTTGTTTTGAAAGAGATGGTGTAACAACACCGTAATTTCTTTACATTGTAAAGCAATCCAGTTCCAACCATTGTTGGGAATTTCACCATCATGTGGAAGGTGGAGACTATTGCTTCAAAATTGATAAGTGCTGGCCTCCCGATTATGGTGTTGTAAGCAAAAAGTGCATAAATGACCGAGTAGTTGACCATGAGTATGTGCCACTTTGGCGCTTCTCCAAAAGATATAGATAAGTTGATTGACCCATCTAGTACAATTTCTAGCTCACCAAAGCTGACCGTAGGGAAGGACAAGTTCAAAGTTCAACTTTCCCAACTTCATTCTCTGCAATGTTGACAAAAAAATTATGTTAGCTTGGCTACTATTGTCGACTAGGATCTTTCTCACTTCAAAGTTTACTATCTCCATAGTAAACACCAAGGGGCTACACTACTATATAAAGTTGGTAGACTGTTTTAGCTAGCATTGACTTAGCTAATTCCAGCTATCTGTTTGCTTGCCTTCTTTCTTATTTAGAGTCCTCCCCAGTTAGTCCTCCTACAATGGTGTCAATCACACCTCTCAAGGGAGGGTATTTTTCTTCGACTTTTTTCTTCCATTTATCCTCCCTTCTTGGGTTGATCGACCATTCTCTAAGAGGAGTCTGGTCAAATTGAGCTATTGCTTATTTAGCTTTTTCATTGACATACTTTTTTAAATGACCTTGGCAGATGAGTTGATTAATTTCATTCTGAAGGTTAAAATAATCCTCTATATTGTGGCCTTTTTGCCTATGAAAATGGCAATACTTCTTGGAGTTTTTCATGGCCTACATTTCATTGAGTTTCCTTGGTCTTTTAAGGAGATTGTCATTTTGGATTGCAAATAGAACCTTTTTCCTAAGAGTGTGGAGTGAGGCATAAATGTGAAACCTTTTAATCAAAGATTGGTAACTGTCTTTCTAGTGCATGTCATTTTTTTCCTTACCTTTTTTCTTATCATCCTCTTCGCCACCATACTTCATCTTATTCATATCCTTTTAGGTTATGTACATTTCAGTAAATTTGAGAAGCTCCTCTATTGTTTGTGGTCTATTCTTGACCAAAGAATTGGTAAATTCCTTATGTGTCAATCTAAGGAATGAGACGTCAATCAAAATTTCAATCCTAGGGTTGTCATTGTTTAGTACCATAGTGTTGAACCTAGAAAAGAGGTCCCTGAGAGATTCACCTCCATTTTACTTGACTGTGTGGATATAAGTATGAGGTAACTTTGCTTTCTTTCTACAGGTGAATTTGCGAAGAAATTTATCACAAAGTTGATCATATGGAAAAATAAATATAGGTTCCAACTTGACAAACCATTCTAGCACCACTTCCTGGAAAGTAGTAACCAATATTTTAGCATAGATATGGTTATTATGGTCACATAGCTACATCATGTGCTTGAACTGTAGCAGGTGCTCCATTGAATCCGCTATCTCTTCTTGAGGTTGGTAATAGGTTTCAACATGCGAGAAATGACCAAGGCTTAAATCTCATTTGCTAGGGTTGCAATGAGTTTCATTCCTTACTTTTCCTCATGCAATGGTCTCTCTTTTTGGTGAGAGAGGTATGGTATGGTACCCATTGCAGCTACTGGTTGGTTGTTATGTCTTTGTAAGGCAGCAGATAATTGTACAGAGAGCTAATTGGATATTTGATAATTTATTATTTGCATGAGCTGAGGGATGGTCAAAGCAACCACCTACTCGGGTTGAGAACTTAGGCCCTCAGCTTGTTGGTTCGGCTGGGGTTGTGGTGGCGGTGGACGAAGTGGTGGGGTTCTGTGGTCACTCTGCCTTTCGGAAGTAGTTTACCTAGTGTTCATCATTTTTCATCTGTAGATTCCATGTCGCATAGATAACACCAAATGATGAAGTCAATTTTGGTGAAATAGGCTTCTTAGTCTTAAGCAAAAGCATTAAGTCAACCAAAAAGATCAAAAAATGAGTGATGCAAGTCGAATCCTGTAGCCAATGAACAAACGTTAAGTTAGCTGAAAGGATCCTTTACTATGACCCTCCAATACTTAAGTCACTTTTCAATCTGGAGATAATTTGGCAAAGTAATGGCTTATGAAGTGTCTGAAAACATACCTTAGTCTTTGAAAAAAAGGTATTTATAGTGTCTGATGAGGAATGGAAAAGATTAGTTTTACCTTAATACAAGTCAAGTTTTCTTTTCCTTAAGTAGGGACCATCTAGGTCTTTTCGATCTAGCTTAGAACCTTATTTATGAGTCTTGCTTGTGATGGCTAGTTGGAGGGAGAGGCCTTATCGTCATTAATGCCTAGGTGATTTGCCATCAAAGTCATTTAATACAAACAGGGAGGTAGTTTAAGTGCATGTAATGCAAATGCAGTAGGTGGCAGACTCTGCCATTAATGCATCTATGGCAAAACAATCATGTCACCTATAACGAGTTTTTGACTTCTTGAGGTTGGGGCAACTTGACCTCCTTTACGACCTCAGGGGTCAACTAGAAGTTACCAGAAAGTCTAGAAATGATAACTTGGGCCAATTTGTTTGGGCCCATAACTTATCTTGTTTAGGCTTGATACTGGTCCCAGCACTTCTATTGGGCATGTGGGCAACTCATATCATTTTTACTTTAATTTTTATGTTCAGTTTAATTACTTACTTTTTAAAATGCATGAACTAAATTGCTACTATTTTTAAAATTTAGGGTGATTCCATCTTTTGTGAATATACAAAAATTAATTTAAGAGTAATTATATTATACTTTGTTTGGTTAAAATTGCAAGCGCAATCCAATCGAAGATGCTTAAAGTTATATAATAAAATATAGCTTCTATTTTACCTTTAAAATAAAGACATGTAATCCGGACTAAAATGCTCAAAGTAAAATAATAAAATATAGCTTTTATTTTATCTTTAAAATGAACACATGAAAATATTCATTCTAGTAGTTATAACTAAAACCTTATGTAGCAAGTGGGTCAAGTCATAACAAGTCAAATTTGCCTATGGTCTAGGTAGCAAAATTCCAACCCCTCTTGCAACGTCTTTGTAAGCTCAAGTTCATAAATTTAAATTCATGTCGAGTATTACAATTTATTTATGGGAGACTTATTTAAAAGTACCAAAATTATTTTTCATTTTTGAGATCAGTCCCTACTTGATTATTGTTAGACTAAACTCCCTAATTTTGTTGGAATTTTAGAGTTCACTCCCTACTCACTTGATTTGACAAAAATGCTCTTAAGTGTAATATCATAAACAAAAGGCAGCAGTAAACCCTACAAATATCAGTATCATTTTTAGAAATAGAAAGAAAAAAAAAAGACGCAAGCAGCTCCATGGCGGAAATGAGAAACAACTATCAACCCGATATCTGCATTGTCTTATTCACTTTTCATTTTCATCATTTTCTAGTTTAATCTTCATTATTTTTAGGTTTCTTTTTCTTCTCAGTTGCTTATG
Source organism: Jacaranda copaia (assembly GCA_014898725.1). Lineage (NCBI taxonomy): Eukaryota > Viridiplantae > Streptophyta > Magnoliopsida > Lamiales > Bignoniaceae > Jacaranda > Jacaranda copaia. Next base: position 223,903 of record JACGDI010000821.1, read on the forward strand.
AGTTTCTTGTATTTTTCAAACAATGTCAACTAGTTGTGAAGCTGGAGTGTTTAATCAATTATTGGGGAGTTGTTGCTACAAAGACCAGCTCTATATAATTTCAATTAAGGATATTATGACTTTAATGTACATGTACATTAATCTCGCAAAAAAATGGAGTGAAATCAACACCGAGCTCTTCAGTTTGCGATACGTAGCTCCACATCAAAGATTATACATGACATTGACTGATGACGAAGATGTTTTGAATATGGTCTTACTGCATTTGATATTAAAGATGAACATTGTTGACATCCTGGTAAACCGAAAGAATTAATCAAGCAGCAGTGCCAAGAAGAGCTATAATGTTTTAAGGTAATACTTCCACAGAATCTAAACCGTACTGCAATTTGTAAAGTTTTGTACATCAAGAGTTTTGAAATTGTACACCGTTTATTTGAAAATCTTTCTCTACTTTAGAGAGTTCTATAGTATACTTCATTGCAAATAAAATTGTACTTCATTTGACAAAAATTGTACTCCATTGTTTAAGTTTTATACTTCAAATATTCAACTAAACGGTTATAAAAAATTGTACCGCTGTTTCTAGGGTTTTATACTTCAGAAATTGAAAATTATACTTCACTTTATCTAAAATTGTACTTCATTTTCTTATGAAATTATACTTTATTTTACCTAAACATGTACTCTATTCATTGATTTTCTGTACTTCAAGTATTCTATTTAATGATTATCCTAAGTTGTACTACAGTTGCTAGGGTTTTATACTTAAACTACTCCACTTTATACAAATTTGTAGTCCAATTATCTAAAATTGTACTTCATTTCAAATAAAATTGTACTCTATAATTTAAGTTTATACTTCAAGGATTCAACTAAATGGTTATCAAAAATTGTACTACAGTTGCTAGGATTTTGTATTTCAAATGTTCGAATATTATATTTCACTTTATCTAAAATTGTACTTCATTTTCTTCTGAAATTATAATTTATTTTACCTAAACCTGTACTCTATTCATTGATTTTCTACACTTCAAGTGTTCTATTTATTGATTATAAAAAATTATACTTTTTTTGCGGAGATTTTATACTTCGTGTGTTTATAAATTGTACTTTCTTATATATAAAATTGTACTTCCATTTCAAAAATTATACTTGTTTCATTTTATAAAGCCTGGAATCTATTCATTGAAGTACTATATTTTAAGTGTTCCAAAATTATACTTCATTATATCTAAACCTGTACTTCAATTAGCTGAATTTATTATATTTCACTTTATCTAAAATTGTGCTTTTTTTTTTCTAAAATTATACTTTATTTTATCTAAATCTGTACTCTATTCATTGAAGTTCTATACTTCAAGTGTTCTATTTATTGATTATCTAAACTTTATTTAAAATTTTACTTTTTCTTTGAAATTATACTTCATTTTATACTTTATTTTACTTAAAATTATATTCTATTCATTGAAGTTCTATACTTCATATGTTCTATTTATTGATTATCCAAAACTGTAATGCAGTTGCCAGAGTTTTAAACTTTTAAACTATTCAAAATTGTATTTCATCTTATACAAACTTATACTCTAGTTATTTGAAATTGTACTTCATTTCACATAAAATTGTACTCTATTATTTAAGTTTTATACTTCAAGTGTTCTACTAATGGATTATCAAAAATTGTACTATAGTTGCTAGGGTTTTATACTTCAAATGTTCTAAAATTATACTTCAATTTATTAAAATTGTACTTATTTTTTATGAAAGTATACTTCATTTGTCAACCTCAAGGGATGCAGTCGGGGAGGAAATTGGTTCGATCAATGCATCGCACAATGAATTGGCTTTAACTAGCAACTCAATTGATGCATAGAGGAATTATATATATATGGGGAGGGTCAGACATTTAAGGATGCTCAGGAGTTCAGAATTATGCTTAAGAATTATGCAGTGTCTATTTTGCGGTCATTTAAATACAAGAAAAATTACAAAAAAAAAAATCATAGCTGTTTGTAGTGATGAAAATTGCAAATGAAGAATCTATGCATCAAGGCATGAGGCTGATAAATTATTTGGCATTCAAAAATGCAATATAGAGCACACATGTGGTAAGGCTAATCTTCAAACAAGGGGACATCCTAAAGCTACTTTTGCTTAGGTTGCTAACATTGTAAAGGATAAATTGAGATCAAAGCCATGTTATCGGGCTTCTACCATATTGAAAGATGTCCACAGAGAATATAGTGTGGAACTTAGATACCATAAAGCATGGATGGGTAAAGAATTAGCCATGCAAGACATTCATGGTGCTGAGAAGGGATCTTATGATAAGTTGAGGTGGTACTGTGATGCTGTAAATAGGACAAACCTTGGAAATATTGCAGACTGTGAGATTGACCAAATTAGTGTCCGCTATTTATTTGTTTCAATGCCTGCCTTATTGGTTTTCTCAAGGGATGCAGACCATTGATATTTTTAGATAGCACCTATATTAAAAATAAATACAAAGAATGCTTACTCAGTGTTGTCAATAAGGATGCTAATGATGACTTATTCACGCTAGCGTATGTAGTTGTTAACTCTGAAAATGATATTAATTGGAAGTGGTTCTACTTCAAGTTAAGAAGTATCTTAAATTCTCAATATCTGTCTGGCTTATCAAAGCTCACCTTTTTCTCTGATCAACATCCAAGTCTTCTTAAGGCTATTCCCATAATATTTTTCATTAGCCACCATGCATATTGCTTAAGATACTTAGTGAATAACTTTAAGAAACAAGTTAGTATCCTTTATCTTTGTTTGTGAAATAATTATGTAAAATAAACTCTAATTCGTAATATTTAGCACATTATTGTTCTATTATTTTAAATTCAGGTATTAAGGAAGTACCCTCTACATAACAAGAAACATTGGTGCTTTGTTTTTATGAAAACCGCATATGCGCCTACAAAGCAGGAGTATACACGACATATAGATAGCATCTTGAGTTGTTGCCGCTTTCCAGAGACTTTATTATGTAGTCTGAACCACCATGTTGGGCAAATCCCTTATTCAGTGGAGATCAATAGGGGGTAATAAACAATAATCAAGCAGAATGTTGGAATAATTAGGTTAAACTAGCTCTATTTATGCCAGTTGTAGCCATAGTTGATCACATACGCATGCAAATAATGGTTAT
>JACGDI010000821.1:227180-255163 GCA_014898725.1 Jacaranda copaia
TTAGGGTTTGTACTTCATTTCCTTCGAATTATACTCAAATTCATTTGGCATTTTCAATTTAAAATATTATAAACGCTTGATGGAAAACTATACTGACATATAAAATAATATTATATACAGAGTATGCTTCAATTTACATATGTATTTACATACAAAGTATGATTTAAATCCTGGCATTTTCACAACTTAATATTGTATATGCCATTTTCACACGGTATTTGTCCATGCTAATTTTTCTAGCAGACCTCCAAAACTCGAGGGTGTCTTTAGTGAAACATTTTGCCTAAAGATGTCGTAATCTACTGTACTTGTTTGCTGTCTGCTTTTTTTTGGCCTTATTAATTCATCCACACGATACCCTAATGAAAGCCTCATGTACCGAGAATAGAATGAAGCCTACAAAAATATTGATTAGTTGTTGACTCCCTACTTTATGTAGAAATCACAGAGGAAGGAAGCAAACTTACAATAGCAGTAGCTATCGGTTTGTATCTGACAGCCATTATTGAATTCATATACAAGAAAAAATGAGTCGAGGTGTCAAGGACAACCAAAAACCAATGATCGTGCCGACAAATTGGTAGGATTATGTAATGACACTGGTTTACAAGATCTAATGTGAGGTCTTCCAAATCTTTAAGGGTGAAGGAGTTAAGTGTAGATATTATCTCCATGAATTCTTCATCACTCATATCCTTCAAGTTGTGTCCCTCGAGTCTGTCTAATATGTCAGCTTATGAAGTATAAAAATAAATAGTTATACTCATTGGAAACATGAACTAAATTAAGTTAGGAAACCACCACATACTTGTGCTATTGTGGACATAAACCATATGTTGTGGTGACATTTATTGCCAAAAGATGGGCTGCATAATATCGACATGTAGCAGTCTACTATGTCATTGATAAGTTCTCCTCTAAATAAGAGCTCTCAAAAGTTTCTTCCATCTAAAAACTATCGTGCTCCCTCCCAGACAGTTACTCTACACAATTGTTAATTGTTAGTTTAAGACCAATTTATCCAAAAGAAATATAATAAACAAATTTTGTTACCCTAAATTATCTCTTCTAACAAAGTTATCGATGGCTTCTTGCTCTTCTACTAGAATAAGTTCCTGACCTTTGTAATAAGTCTTTCCTTTATAGGGATTAGGTGCTTCAATCTTCTAGCTGGCCAACTGTTTTGCCACCAGGATTAGACTGATGTCTTTGGTCTCCTATAGTACAAAATACAGCACATTAGGTACAAAGTGTAACAATTGAAGTACAAAAAACTAGCACATTAAGTACAAAGAATCAAGTTTTGAAGTACCCTCTATTGAAGTACAACATATAGCCAACATGGAGTATAAAATCCAAGCACATTAAGTACAAAGTATCAACAATTGAAGTATACCTTGTTGAAGTACAAAATATAGCCAACATAGAGTACAGAACTCAAGCACACAAAGTATAAAGAATCAAGTATTGAAGTATCCCCTATTGAAGTACAAAATACACCATCATGGAGTACAAATTCCAAGCACATTAAGTGCAAAGTATCAAGTATTGAAGTATCCCCTATTAAAGTATAAAATATATTCAACGTGGAGTATAGAAATCATCCCCATTAAGTGCAAAGTATCAAGTATTAAAATATCCCCTATTGAAGTACAAAATATATTCAACATGGAGTATAGAAATCATCCCCATTAAGTGCAAAGTATCAACTATTGAAATATTCCCTATTGAAGTACAAAATATAGCCAACATGGAGTACAATACTCAAGCACATTAAGTGTAAAGTATCAACTATTGAAGTATCCCTTATTGGAGTATAAACTATGCCTACATCAAGTACAAAACTCAAGCACATTAGGTATAAAGGATCAACTATCAAGTACGAAAGATCAACACATGAACTACAAATATCCCAACATGAAGTATAAAAGATTAGCACAAGAAGTACAAATATTGCAACATGAAGTGCAAAAGAATAGCACATTAAGTATAAATATCACCAACTTAGAATACAAAAGACAGCACATTAAGTACAAATATCACCAACATGAAAAATAAGATATGATCACATTAAGTACAAATATCAACCAATCAAGCATAAGACATCATTACATTTATTATAGACAATCAATTTACAAATGAAATGCAAAATGCAAAAATTTAAAATATTAAGTAGTTGATAACACCTTCTTTTCTTGTTCTTTGTCTTCTTTTAGACGAGGACGAGGATGAGGAGGACCATAGGTCTTTGTCACTTCTCTTGCTCTTTTAGCTGGGGTGGTGCTCGGGGGGCTGACAAAATCTAGAGATTTCTATTTTGGCTTCTTGTCTTCTCGATTGCGTACATTTGTGACAATCGAAGACATGACATTTGCCACTTCAATCTCAGATTCTTAGAACTCAGCCACTTGAATTGGTATGTAAACTTCTATCTTTAAAGGTTTGGGGGAATCTGAAGGATCATGACGATGTTTTGTTTGACTTTCTTCATCCACCGTGTTTTTAGATTCATCCCCTTCTTTCTGTGCATCATCTATCAAATAAAGTACCCCTTGTTTACAAATTCACCAACTCCCTCTTCAAGCTCTTCTCCCTCAGTTTTGTGCTCAACTAAATGCTCCTCCTCACCGTGCTCCTTCATTTCCATCATATCAAATGAAGTAATTTTTTCTTTCAATGATTTAATTTCTTCAACTTTAATTGCAATAATTGCTTCATATATTGTATGATCATAAACATGGACTTGACTAATGGCAGTACTAGCAGCTTCTGGTTTCTTGATCAAAACTGCTAATTCTAACTCCTCTAGAGCAGGGTTGAGCGCTACAACCTATTATAATGAAAATAATTATCAAATTCAAATTCTTATATAAAAATCTAACAATGAATTATTACAATTATTACCATTTCTACTATAATTTGTTTCAATTTTTTTTCTGCCTTCTCCACATTATGTAGGAGTTTACTATCCTTCCACCGATAAAAGCATGGAAACTCAAACAAACTTATTGGTGAAGCCAATGAAGAGATGCGTTCATAGACCTATGCCTACCATTCATAAATCAAAAAATTATATTCACTTGAATATAAATATAATCAATATTGTTAGAAAAATGAAGCAAACACTTACCATCAAACCAACTATGCACCTATGAATGTATTTCTTGGTTTTTCCTCCACCTATTCCTATATGGTTCTTCATATCTTGGACAAGAAAATTGTATATAGCTATGCCCCATAACTCTAGACAAATTGTCCAAGTATAGTAGAAATTGTGGAGTACAATAATTTGACATTGGAAATAGAAAATAATTAAAAGCAAAAAAAATGTATAACCTACAAAAATTATTCAAGTCCTCATCACTATTCTTATATACATACTTCTCAAACTTTTTAGTTATTTCAAATCTAGTAATATTTTGTAGCTTTCCAGAAAAAAGGTTGTCAAAGGTTGAAAACTTCATCTTTAATGTTATATCCACATATTGCCCCACATATGGCAACCCTAAAACTATATAAAATTCAACTACAGAAAAAGAAACTTCAACCCTCTCCAAAAAATGAAATGACAGCCTTTTTGGGTCAAACCTCCTGAGTATAGCTTCAAGCCGAATAAAGCTTGAACTTAACTTGGGCATATCCATGTATATATGAAAAGGGGTTTTCTTCAATGCATCAAAATATCTTAACCCCATCTTGAACTTTACAATATCCAATTTACTCTAAAAAAATTAGGGGGAACAACGAGAGTAGACCTCATAATGTCTTGGCTTGGCTGCAATCAGATAAAGAAAAATTAGTATATAAACAAATAATAAACTAATCTTTTTAGATAATGTGTATTGACAACTTGAATATTTTGTATTATAGATGCTTCTAAAATATACTTCAGAAACATATAATATATTATACTATACTTTCAGTTAGGGTATATTTCAAGATTGAATGTTTAATACTACAGAAGTTTCTAAAATGTACTTTAGAAACACATAATATATTACACTACACTTTCAGTTAGTGTATACTTCAGGCTTGAATATATTATACTACAGTTTTTTCTAAAATATACTGCAGAGATATAGATTATATACTATACTTTCATTTAATGTATATTGCAGGCTTGAATATTTTTGTACTAAAGATGCTCCTAAAATGTACTGCACTTACACTAATTATATACTACGCTTTTGCCTAATGTATACTCTAAACTTGAATTTTTATACTACATTTGCTTCTAAAATGTACTGCAAATTACATACTAGACTTTTTTGTAATGTGTACTGCAAGTTTGAATGTTTTATACTATATTTGCTTCTAAAATGTATTACAAGTTATATACTAGTTTTTTCCCTAATGTATACTGCAAGATTGAATGTTTTATACTATATTTACTTCTAAATTGTACTGCAGTTACACAGATTATATATTACACTTTTGCCTTAATGTGTACTGCAAGTTTGGATATTCTCTTTTACAGATAATACATTATCGCTTTCAAATAGTTTTACTGTATAATTTCACCATAATATAATTTTATATAGAAAGAAGTATAAGCCCCAAAAAGGTGAAGTCTAACTTTCACACTCTTCAAGTACAAATCAGAAACTTCCCATCTCACAACAAAAATCATATGTATATAAAATCAGTTAAAGTGTTTAATGACTAAAAAATGAATAAAAACCCTAAACACTAAAAAATCACTAACATTTGAAACTGCAAGTTCAGAAACATACATGTGTTTCTTTTGCTCACTTCTTTTTGCACTCGACTTCTTTTCGCAGATGTTTTTCCTTCCATAGTCGCAGAAAAATGACAGAAATTTTGGTGTCTTTCTTTTTTTTTGTTTTCTTTTCACTTCTTCTTTTTTCATTCTCACGTCAATGGTGAAGGAAGAATGATTTCACGCCTCAAGTAGAAAAAAAAAAGAGGAAAGTGTTTTTCTTGATTATAGAAATGCATTTATCAAGTATTTTTGTTGTTTTTTTCAAATACAAGAATATATAAGTCTTTCTAAGAGATATGTGGAGTGATTCCTAATTTTTGTGAAAAAGTGGGGAGTTTAGTGCGTAAAAATTCAAATGGAGACTAAACACTAAAATGAAAGTAGGATTATGATTTTTTTTTCTAATTAACCTTTGATTTATCAACAAGTTATATAGATTATATTCAATCAATTGTCAAATATTTTATTTCACCAAAAACCCAAAAAAAAAAAAAGATTTTTCACAAACATATTTATATATTTGTGCAAACTTATACATACATGTATAAGAATTCCCTTTAATTTATTCACGTGTACGTTAATGGTTGGAGAAATAGCCGAGAGACGCGGGTAAAGATCTATCATCTGTGAACCAAAATAAGATTTTGAGATTCCTACATGGCTACATACATAGGCGGTAGGCCAATAGCTAGCTAGTGGGTAGTCATACAAACTCCAGACGTGTTACACTTATAACACAATTGAGATTCAGTCTCCTCACTTTTGGGACTCTGTTAACGCCAAAAGAATTCCAATTCCTTCTCTCCCACCCTCTTTCAATCTTTCTTTCCCCCCAAAGTTTTCGTTTGTTCTTCACACTTAGTAAAAGCCCTAGTTTCTCCACCCTAAGCCCTCGTCTCCCCTCTTTTCTTTTCCTTTCCCGGTTAAATTCATTTGGGCAATTTGGCTGCAGGGGAAAAATTATGGACGACGCGGAGCAGAATAAACTGTTTGTTGGGGGTATTTCGTGGGAGACGACGGACGATATTCTGAAGGGGCATTTTGGCAAGTATGGCACCGTTTTGGGCTCTGTCATTGCTAAGGATCGGAATACTGGGAGCCCTAGGGGATTTGCTTTTGTTACCTTCTCTGAATCTTCGGCTGTCGATCGCGCACTTCAGGACTCCCATCTAATTCTTAGCAGAACGGTCTGTTTGTTATTTGTTCTACTTCTAGGGTTTCTCTTCTTTTTCTTTTCTTTCCTGTTTTTTTTTTTTTTTTTCGTTTTTCTTGCTGAGAGGGGTTCAATTTTTAGGGTTTTTTAGAGTATCGTTTGTTATTCCTTTTTCCTTTTCGCGTTTATGTGGAGGTCAAATTTTGATTTCTAGGGTTCTAGGATTGTGTTATGTTTTATGGTTGGATCATTGTATAATTTGTTGCTTTTAAATGTGCTCTTCTACATCACTGTATATTTCTTTTTGGGCTTTTCTGTACAGTCTGCTATATTATCCTCTTTGCCTTCTTTTTGTAGTATTTTTTTTTATTATAATATTCAACATTTTATTATTAGGTTTTTTTAAAAGAACTTTTTCTTTTCTTTTCTTTCTTTCTTTCTCTGTTATATATATAATCGATTTTTGAACTTTTGGAAATGTAGTTTATGTAGTTGTTTTGAACTATTTCAGATTTTTCGGTTGGAAATTTTGTATGCAGTTTTACTCGTACCATATCTATTGCTTGGTGAAAAAAGGGTCTAAGTTTTATTTATGCTTTCATCTTTTTCGTTTTATTTTCTTTCTTGCAACTTGTATTCTAGGGTATTATTTTGGGTGAAGCTTCCCACAAATTTGATGCCTGTCATTTGATTGTGCCTAAAATTTCTACGTGATTATTTCTGATTTTTGCCCTGGCCTTATAACATTCTTCTATTGAAAAACTAATTTTTACAATAATGTTCATGAATGCAATTCTGACAATCTAGATATATGTTTGTTGACATCTTTTACTTTTGCCTGTAGTTGTCAAAAATTGTCTAATGCTAATAGTGTTTGTGCCTCTGGGGTTATTTAATTTTTCTAAATTCCTTCTGTCTTCTCTTTCAATAGGTGGAAGTGAAAAGGGCTATTCCAAGGAGTGAACAACAAAATCAACAACAGAATCATAGGGGATTAAGTAGGAATAATAGTAGGACTAACATTAGGAGCAACGATCGGTTTAGGACAAAGAAGATTTTTGTAGGGGGTTTGTCAGCTAACTTGACTGAGGAAGAATTCAGAGGTTACTTTGAAAAGTTTGGTAGGATTACCGATGTAGTTGTGATGCATGATAATGTGACCCATAGGCCAAGGGGATTTGGTTTTATTACTTTCGACTCGGAGGATTCTGTTGAGGAAGTTATGCAGAAGAACTTTCATGAGTTGACTGGAAAGCTTGTGGAGGTCAAAAGGGCTGTGCCAAAAGATGGAATTAGCAGTAGTACCAATGGTTATAATGCTAGATTAGGTGGTGGAAGAGGTCCTAACTTTAACTCTTATCATCAGGGGAGTTACATGCCTTACAATACAAGATTTGGGTATTTCCCCACGGGATATGGCAATGTTGCTGGGTACCCTTATGGAACTGGAATTTTTGGTGGGGGTTATCCTTCTGGAGGTTATGGTGGAATTGGTTATGGGCTAAGTCCAATAGCCCCAAGGAGTCCTTGGACTCCTGCAATGGTTGGTGTTAGGGGGAGTTTCTTGCCTTATGGAAGTGCTGCTCCTGTTTATCCAACCTACTTAAATGGCTCGCCTGGAGTAATGGGCACGGCTGCAAATGGATATAGTGGGATCTTGGGCACAGGATTCAATGGAAAATCGTTGCAATTGGGTAGTGAAGATGCTCAAAATGCAGCAGAGTCCACAGCCTCTCAGACTGGTACAAATAATATTGATGCCAATTCTTTTGGTTCTGGTAGAGTCATCGGAGCTGCTGCTAGCAAACAGAGTCAAAAAGGTAATGACAAGTCTTACCAAGCTACTAACTCGAGCTGACTACTTGGCATCTTGACTGTGGATATTGACATGTTAGAAATTTCTCCCACTGACGGGGTTGGGTATCGTTATTCTGATGTCCTTGTTTTGGATGTCTTTCTAATTCTTATAAGATTTGGTGTGTGTTCCTATATTTACTGTTGGGAATTCTTGGATTTGGGATTCAGTTATTGTAATATAATTTTTTTTTTATATATATTTGTCCTCTCAATGATGCTTCCCCATTTTTACTGACAAAATGTTGGCTGCCATGCTCCGGAAGTCAATGTTTCTAACCTGTGTGGATCAGTTCAGTTTAGACAGGCAAAGAAAAAATGTACATTCTTATTGTTACTTGGAAGAAGCTTGTTAGAGTGATGCTTGCATTGGATTATTACATTTTGGTCTTGTACATTTTGCTTTACTGTTCTTGGTTGTTAGCAATCAGATGTTTCCTAGATGCTCAGATTTGATTTGGAGCCAGATGTTGATAACATCTTATGTTTTCCCCCACTTTGATCCACCGTTTACTATTTCCTCTGAGTAGTCATCATATTGTTATTTTACATCTACAAAAGGCAAGAGTGTATTGGTAAAAAAACTGCTCATACTGTTGTAATTTGCTAGAATTATTAGGGTCACTAGATATTCGAATCTCTTTCCTTTTGTTGTTTGCATATCCTCTTAGTAATATAAAGTTTCCAGGTCATCTCAGCTTAGAAGTGATCCTGACCTTTGTTCACTAACTTGCCTTCAGCCGCGGCCTTTAGTTATATCCTAATACCACTTTTTGTCATATTATATCTCTCCCTCAAAAGTAATTTGATATGGTTTTAGAATATTAAGAGTTATTAGCTAAATTTTTTATATTTTTTTCTAGAGGTTGTGGATTGCATCGATTTATGGTTGCTTGTAGTGGCAACTGGTGTAAAATTTTTGCCATTCTTGTTGAAGTTCAATTAAATTTCATGCAAAAGAAATAAATACTTTGCCTAGTGTTATGTACTTGTCTGAAGCTGCGTTCTTAGATGGCATTGAATCCCTTTTAGCTGTCCTAAGTTACCTATTTGTGCTAACATTAGTTGTTATCTTTGGCTTGTCTTCTATCTTGTTAAGAATTAGGGTTATGGCGATTTCTTTCATTGGATTGAGTGATATAGCGTTTACTTGTTCTCGTTGTATCTTTCTCCTATTTATTAATTTGTCAAGAAATAAACTTTGGTTGTATATCTTTGTTCTCATAATCCCCAATTCAAGCTGTTTGTTCTCATAATCCCCAATTCAAGTTGGGTGGAACCAAGCAAGAACATAGTTAACGCAGTAAAATTGATGTATATGTTTTCTGCGTTGATGGAAATAAAATGTGTATCTGTTCTCAGTACTGTCATTTCTGGTGAAGGAAATAGTGATTCTGTAAAATTGATGTGGTTTTTTGGCCTCAAAGCATGTCAAGTGATTGTGAGAAAGCAGCTGTAAATGCTAATGTCCATAGAGGGGGGTATTTTTTGCCTGCTGAAACTTCCATCCATCAGCAGTTCAGTGACTTTGCTGAATGCCCGTTTGGACGTATTTTTAGAGTCCCGTTTATTTTCATGTATTTGAAAGTTGAAAAGGTAGTTATAATTTGAAAATTTGAAATGAAATTGTATTCGGATGTTTTGTTGAAAAATAATAATTAGGGGTAGGTACATGATTAAAAGTTAATTGATTCATATTTTGTTATGTTTAAAAAATTTATTTTTTTAAGATATTTATATTTTATTAATTTTTAATAAAATAGATGTGATTGCAAGATAATAAAGTAAATTTTTTAAAAACAATTGAAAATAAAAATAAGAAAATTTTAAAATAATTTAAAAATTGATAACTTTGTATTTTGTAATTATATTGAAAATAAAATGAACAGTGAAAACAAAAACAAATGTTGGGATTGTTTGTGGGGTTTGGCTCCTTTTTTTTTTATTTGTGAAATTTGTTTTAGGATAAAGGCTTTGTTTGATTGTGAGACAATTTACTCTTATGTCAATGAATAGTATTTCTTTAGAAATTTAAAAATGAAAAATTACAAAATAATTTTTATTATTTAATCAAAAATTTTGAACATATCTTAAAAACAATCTTACGACTATTTGTAATCTCCCATCTCATCTGTCCATCATATCACTATAATTATTTTACTTTATTTCACAATTAATTATAATTTTATTTCTTATTTTCAAAATTTTCAAATATCAAAACACTTTCAAAATCTTTAAAATATTAAAATATGAGGCGAAGCGTTACAAACAACTATAGCCAAAGGAACTCAGCTGCTAAGTCTTTGCAAGTAGAACCAACGTTGAAGTCCGCCCATTTTACGATGCCTATGCCTCAGCCTCAGTGCACTTTAGCTTGTCACACTTGTCATTCATCCCAAAGGACCCAAACCAATCATATTGATGAATAGCTCCTCGAAGTTGCATTTGTGAGCAGAAATTCCGTATTTCAAGTGATGTGGATAAGAGTTTATGATGATTGGTTAAGAATTCAATGCCCTGTTTACTTCAAATAACACTCGTGCAACGCTTGAATCAAAGCAATTGCTGTGAAGAAAAGAAAAAAAAAATGCAAATATGTAAATATTAATATATAAATTTATACTTTTTGAAATTAGAAGAACCTTTTTTTAAGTGTTCTCTTCATTAAAATTCTGTTAGCAAATTGAGTGTGTTGGCACCACAATGTCATATATATATATATATATTCAATATAAAAAATGAACGGTAAATATATATTAGTCAAACAAATAAGAGTAATGACATTACAGTTATATATGCCAAACAACATATAACATACTAGAGGAAATGAAATATACACATAGTATATAGTAAACAAATCGGAGCACTTGAGTGAAGAGTAATTTGTGATGAGTTGAGGCTTGCACGAGCACAGTTTTTTTAAGGTTTCATCCACCCCCACTGGTGCCCAAGAATTGCTGGCGGACAACCTCTCAAAACACTACGACTCTAATTAGCCAAAGACGACACTCCTATTGGCCGAACCTCCAAACCGAACCAATTTAAATCTCTTGTGTATTATGAAGAAAGTGTATATGCATGTAAGAATAAATGCTTAGAATGCTAGAATACTATATTGTTTGTAGTTATTTTCTACTGAAATGGACACTAGATATCACCTATATTTATAGGACTTAAGTGCATATCTCTATAAGATATGTCTCTAATTCTATCAAACTATATAAATGTTGTGACATTTATTTTGAATTTCAAAAGATATGGGTTGCAACTCCTTAAGAAATTAGATATGACTGTTGAAAAAATTAATGTCAGTCTCAAAACTCGAAATTAAAATAATAATAATAATAATAATAATAATAATAATTTATTATTATTATTATTATTATTATTATACACCATCTACTCATTCCCATGCCTTAATATAATTTTAGCTCATAACTTACTTTTTAACTCAATTTGCTCATTTAATATTTCATTAATTTTGGCGTTAAAATATCTCTCCAATGGGATAATTAATTTATTTAGGCGCTAAAATTCTAACAATCCCCCACATAAATAAGCAAATAGTCTGACAGATATGCTCATGAATGCAATTGCACAACAGAGGTTCAGCTTAAGTGATATTGCATCGAAAGAGTTAGCTTTTGGCTTTGAACCTTCCTTAGCAAGCACTATAGAATGCACTTGCCAACCAATGAACATGATGTCTTGAACTGTTCGGCTGTTGTGTACACCAAGACAATAGTACTACACAAAACACCACTCAATAGTCATTTTTATGGTTTATCTGTTATGTTCATTTTGACCCTAAACAATTCTTGGTATTCATGGTGCTACTTTGAAAATTCAACCTTAAAAATTCTCATAGGATCAGCCTAATCCCCACTCACATAGGTGACTTCTCATTAACAGGCTTTTGCTATGCTCCCACTCAAAATATCGAGATATGAGTGTCATTAAAAATAATGCTTAACCTAAAACCTTTGTAAGATGCAGCGTCGAGTCATAGTTTCACTATCAAGATATGAGTGTCATTAAAAGGAATGGACTAGAGGGTTGTAACCCCTTACGATGCTTCTACATCAAGTCACAGTTGCGTAGCTTGTTTTTCCCTTTAAACCTGCTTCATGGGATCTCCAATCACATAGGTAAGGTTCCCATTATGATGACTCAGTTATTTAAAGGCTTCAAACTCCTTCCCTATGATGATTTATTCACTTGCTCTCTATTTGCACCTTTAGTTAATAGATCCGCAATATTATCTTTAAACTTCACGTAGTTGATTGAGATAACTCCACTAAAGAGAAATTGTCTAACGGTGTTATGCTTCCTCCGTATGTGTCGAGACATATTGTTATACATACTACTTTGTGCCTTTTCAATGGCAGATTAGCTATCATAGTATATGTAAATTGCTAGCACAAGTTTCGTCCAATTCGGAATATGTTTCAAAAATTGGCATAACTATTCCACTTCTTCGCCTGTTTTATCCAACATGGTGAACTCTGATTCCATCATTGATCTAGCTATGAAAGTTTGCTTCAAGAATTTCCACGATATAGCAGCTTTACCTAGAGTGAACACATATCTACTTGTGGACTTGGACTCGTTTGAGTTAGCTATCCAATTGACATCATTGTATCTATCAATTATAACTAGATATTTGGTATAGTGCAACCTATACTTCGTAGTGTGTTTTAAGTACTTTAGTACTCTGATAATAGCATTCCATACTCTTGTCCAGGGTTACTTGTATATCTACTGAGCTTACCAACTGCATATGCAATATCTGGCCATGTGCAGTTCATTATATACATGAGGCTTCTAATTATATGTGCATATTCCACTTGAGCCTTTCCTTTACCTTATTTTTGGTAAGCTATTAGTTTACATCTATTGGTGTTTTCACCGGGCTGTTAGCGTGATCTAGAAACTTTTGTAACACTTTCTCAATGTAGTAAAATTGTGTTAATGCTATCCTATTTGGTGTTTTTATAATTTTAATTTTGAGTATGACATCAGCAAGACCCATATCTTTATATCAAAATTGTGACTTAGTAATTTCTTTGTCTCTTTGATTATGTCATTATTGCTTCCCATGATTAACATATCATCTACATATAAAAATACAATGACATATTCAGTTGGAATACATGTAATATACACACACTTGTCACACTCATTAATCTTGAAACTGTTGGCTATCATCACATGATCAAATTTAAGATACCATTGTTTTGGTGCTTATTTTAAACCATATAATGATTTAGTTAATTTACACACATTCTTCTCTTGGCTTAGAATCACAAACCCTTAAGATTGTTGCATATAAATTTCCTCATTGAGGTCACTATTTAAAAATGCCATCTTTACTACCATTTGATGTATCTTTAGATTATTAATAGTGGCAATGGTAATTAATAATTGAATAGAAGTTATTCTAGTGACCGACGAGTATGTATCAAAGTAGTCAAAACTTTCCTTCTATCTATACCATTTGACTACTAGTCTAACTTTGTACTTGTCTATCGTACCATCAGTTTTCATTTTTCTCTTGAAAATTCATTTACACCCTAAGGATGTATTTCCAGGAGATAAATCTACTAGCTCCCAAGTATGATTATTCATGATAGACTCTATTTCACTATTTATTACTTTTTTCCACAAAAGAGCTTTAGGGGTGGTCATAGCTTTAGTAAACATCCGCTGTTCACTTTCTAATATGTAAGTTAAGAAGTTGGGTCCTAAGGATTTAGCAATTCTAGCTCTTTTGCTACGGCTTAATTCAATATCCTTTTTACTCGACTCTTAAACTTCTCAAGGTCTTTTAAACATTACTCGTTCCTCTTTCTTTTTCCATGAAAATATTTCTTCAAAAAGTTTGTGTTCCTTGACTCGATTATCATATTAACTTAAATGTCATCAATACCATATTTATTTACAAGAAATCAATAGGCAGCACTATGTTGTGTGTAACTAATGAAAATTTCATCAACTGGCTTAGGTCTTATTTTGACCATTTTAAGAGGTGGCACTCCTACTTTAGCTAGATACCCCAACACTCAAAGATATTGATAATATGGTGGGTGTCCTTTCCATGCCTCAAATGGTGTTTTTTGTAATTTCTCATGGGTATCTTGTTAAGTAAATGATTTGGAGTCAATACTGCTTCTCCCTATATGTTTTGAGGTGCCTCATCATTTCTTTCAAAGTTTGATTTCTGCACTAAGCAATACCATTTGATTGTGGTGTATAAGGTGTTGTTACTTCATGAATTATTCCATGTTCATCACAAAACTCTTCGAATGGTTGAACATATTCATCGCCTCTATCACTTCTGAGTATTTTTATTTTCTTTCCATGTTGATTCTCAACCTCATTCTAGTAATAATGTTTAAATACTTCAATAGCTTCATCTTTGCTAGAAAACAAAAAAACATGACAATATCATGTGCAATCATCTATAAAGGTTATAAAATATTTTCTCCCACCTCTTGATTGCACCATTTTTAAATTGCATATGTCGGTGTGAATTAAATTTAATGGTTCAGTACTTATCTCTATCGCCTTAAAAGGAGTTTTTGTCATTTTTGCCTCAATGAAAACTTCACACTTGAATTTTGTATCAAAATCCAACTTAGGTAAAATGCCACTTTTAGTTAGTTTACTTAAAGTACCAAAATTTACATGCTCTGGTCTATGATGCCATAAATCTAGAGATTCCAACAAGTAAGCCAAACTCACTGTATTTTCATTAGTAACATCTTTTGGTACATTCTTGGGTGCGATGGTCATTATATTCATTTTTAAAAGCCCATTTGCAATGCCCCGACTGAGAGGTACATGTTTCTCAGATGAGGCGCTACTCAAACCATACCACAAATGTTCTGAACAATAAGGAATACATTTCTCAAAATAATCTAAAGCATTTAATTTTTACAAAAACCTCCAATAAAGGTACAATTGTAAATCGAAACATCATGAATTACACTTAGCACTTCTATCACCCTTATTACCTTCGGTGTTGTCTGGGTTAGTCTATCTACATTGCTTGTTCTTATCTAGGGTAAAGCACGAAAAATAACAATGAAGCAACGTAAGTTCGAAGGACTTAGTGAGATAGCCTAGCAATAATAGCAAAGTGAAAATTTCACAATTATCAACTAAGAGACATATAGAAGCATTAAAATTTTCAGAAGTGGTAAAAGAGGGTTTTAGTTGAAATTTTAGGTGATCCATCTCACTACCGTCCTATACTAGTGATGAGACTTTACAAAATTCAATTTCTCTCACTAAGGATTAAATTTTAACTATGCCCAAAAAAAGGGTTAACATATCATTTGAACAATCCCTGGATTTGTGTCAAACATTTGAATTCAAAGCACAAGTATTGAACGTATCAATAACTTTCATAATTTGCTTTTGGTGGTTCTCTTGCCTTGTCATTCCATTTTCAAAAACAAGCAAATCCTTGTTTCTCCAAAGTGTTAAGTGACCAGCTCGGACACTGAATCACACACTAGGCATGGTTAGCCGCATGCCTAGACAACTCAAAGATAACTATCTCCAGTTGGCTATGAGACAAGGTTACATGCATTATGCAGGGTATTGACCAAAAGATCTATCACCTTAGTCCGTTTCGCCCAGCTGTCTTTCGCAACCAATCCCAAGGCCAATTGTCAAGGGTATCATTTTTTCATGTTAGTATGCTTAACAACATTTCAGATACATATCAAGTCTCCATGGTAACTAAAATACACATAATTCAGCTTCCTCAACACAATCGCTAATTTTAGATGAAGTGCTATAAACTAATATAAATAGGAGTGCTCTGTGAAAAGGGGCGATGGGAATACTATTTTTATAAATAATTTAATTTATCAAAACTTGTGTACACACTCAAAACTCAACAATTCTAGACAGATATGAGTCTTAAGTAGGTATAGTTCAAGAATTATCAAAGAGAAGACAAAATAAACTATCAAGACTATTGCAGGAATCAAGGCTTGATATATCATAAGCAAATGAATGCTTATAACTAGGATAGGATCAAACAATAGAGATATATTTATCAACCTACATGTATAAAATGAAGCTGTACTGTAGATTTGATCCATAACGATTCAAGAATCAAGGGCAATAGAACCATTCCAACAAGTTATCAATTTTAACACAAGAATCAATGGAAATTATAGAATAGTCTAACAACCACGATAGAATTTCAACAACTCAAAATCAAGCCACAAGGACATGATAGTAATCATGTAAGTTCTTTCTCCACCCATGAAAACTAATATAAACTCACCTAGCAAATGCAGAGGAATTCCTAGTTATATAGATACTCAAGCCCTAGCTTCCTAGTCGAATTGAGAACTGTCATAAGATAATTGGAGTTATTATTCTATCAATCTTCTAGGTCTTAAATATATAGATAACTAATATTTTTATCAAGTTTAAGGTTATTTTTGAAAGCAAGTAAGTTACTAAGATCCAATTATCAAAATTTCAAAAGCATGAAATTAACTAGCGCTTACAAGCAAACCAAGGATCAATTCCACAAAAAACCACCACGAAACCCTAACCTCATGCTGTCTGTGACCGCTTCAATTCTTCCTTTGTCTGTTGTTGAAACCTAAAATTAACCCCACCACCAGACTGCCTATGTTTTTTCGACAAAAACCTATCCAAACACAACCATTTTTCCTCATCGAAAGTGGTGAAACCATCACCTCTACTGAGCTCCATTGTTGGTCCCTTTTTTTTAGCTATTTAGCCAATCCTTTTGGGTAAAACTTGGTATGGAATTGGTCCTTGAGCTAAGGGAAAAGCATTTATCATATTAGTTTTGAGCCTCATGGTCATTTTTTGGCGATTCGCCGGTAGAGTAAGTCTTTGGGGATTTGAAAAAGTTATGTCCTCAATCCTATATATGTAAACATATTTTCCAATATTTTCAATTTAGCCCTAAACTTTCCCACTGCTTTCAATCAAGTCTATAGGCTTTTAACCTCCTTATTTTTTAGTCCCCATGTTTTTTTTAAACCCCTCCAACTTTAAATTCCTACACATTAACCCCTAAGATTTATGTCTCTAAGCAATTGGGTCCAAATTTAATTATTCTAAGGTCCTCAAACTTTTAATTCATTCATTCATATTGACCCCCAAATTTTATAATTTTGTGCAATCAAGTCCTTTTCTTATTTATAATTAAATCCTTCAATTCCCACGTTTCTACCCAAACTTTAATTAATTAAATTTTAATCAACTAAAATTAATATTCCAATATTCCAAAAATTAGGGTATTACAACTCCCCCCCTCCCAAAAAAACCTAGTCCTTAGATTCTCATCTATAATATGAAAGACCTCGTAGTGTCATCACATACCACTTAGCTATCCCTGAAGAAAATTTGTTCTCTTTTAATCTAATTGGTTTCATATATTATTTTTCTATTTCGAGTATCTCTTACTCATCATTGTTGTGGGTTTCTCAGTTGCTTATACTCACTTGAATATTCTATATTTTATCAAGTATCTTGGGTTATTTCCTATGTCTCATGTCCAACAAGATTATCTGCCTTATGTCTTATTGCTCGAGTCTTTCCAGTATCTATGAGATTGCTTCCTTATGATCCCATATTCATCTTAAGCATAAGTATACTTGATGTTTTGTTAAGTTTCCCAAAGAAAAATAAACTAATGCCAAAGTTAATCTACCTCCTTAGTTCTCAACATTTCTCACATATCTTGATTTATCCAAAAATTAGCCTCTCTTTAACCACTTTGATTAATGGATCTATAGCCTTAAGAAGATTGCATTTGATGTAAATTGTCAAAACTTAAGAAACCTTTATGCCAAACATATCCTTCAGTCTTTTTTAGCTTATTGTGGTTTCTAGTTTGGCATGATTAACTTTTATTCCTTCTCAAGAAGTCATATGCTCTGCAATACCTCAATTCCACATAAAACTTTGCATTTGCAATTTGGGTATGTAGTTCTATTCTTTTTTGTTTTTTTGATTTAGATACTTATGCTTAGACAGCATGCTATAATCTATATTATTTTAGAAAGTTCTATAAATTTATAAGGGTAATTTTGTTTTAGTGAGCCAATCCTAAGCGACAAGTCGCATATCCTTAAAGGGATAATTTTACTTGTAGGATTGAAGTTTTCTTAGGGTAACTATATTACTTTTCTTGTAATCTAATTTTTGGTTGGTGCATGAACGCATTGAACAATTCAGTACACTCTACAAGTGAAATAATGATGAGCACAAGCTAATGCTCTTCCTCATTTCATAGGATCTCTTTCTACTTTCCTTATGTATTAGTGTTGCCAATCTTCCTTATTTAGGTGAATCAATATAGGCATTTCCTAGGAAAATCCTAAATACATGTGATATTGACGCGCTAAATCCAAAGGACTTTGTATTCCTAACCTATCTCTCGTTTGTCTTCATTGATCTAGAGATCTTGGTTTTAGTAAGGTTACTTACTAATTCCAATGAGGTTACCCCCTTTGCATGCACTTTTTTTTTCCAATTGATAATCAAATTATTAACTTAATACATAATTGGTAATACTATAGATATCCATGCTATCAAGTGTAAATGTAGCATAACTCTTCCCTCAATTCCAGGTTCACAAAATATCTTTAATAAGGTCATCAAAAATTGATTCAATAAATCAAATCATCTTGTATCTTACATCTATAAATGTTGTGGGGTCCTGATCACCCAAATAACATTATTTCAATCCACAGTACTTATATTATGAACAAGGGGTAATCCCTAGTGCATTTCTTTCACAAACTTTTAGTCAAAAGTATTCACACCTTAGTTCAATCTTAAATAAACTATTCATATTTACACTGAGCCAAGTAACATGCGTGAGGTAAGGTGTATAATCCCATATTAAATAAAGCTTGTTTTGTTTCTACCATCGTCTTGCAAGTCCTTATCAATGATACTTGATCTTTCCTTGATATTCTAAGGACTCCTTTCTTATTTCAATCAATATCTTTCTATTTCAATTATTGACTTTCTCATAAATTTTTGGTGAATGAAACCTAAGAAATTACACGAGTTCTTTTATAATACTTATATAGTAACTTGGCCTATTCTTGTTTATTAATAAACTACATAGGGATCATTTCACCACAACCAGAACCCTATCCTATGTTATCTTGCTTTATAATGTATTTGTGAGGTTGTCATGAGAGAGTGGTATTGCTATCTATTCTTTCTCGAATATCTTTGCTTATGGTATTCAAATGAGTTAAGTTGATTATTTGGCAACTGTCTACTACAGTTATTGATCTATGTCTATATCTCCCAACGCATCAATATTATGGACTTTTGAAGTTGATCTCGAAGCAACAGAGTTTTTTCCATTCACTTAAGACTTTCCTAAAGAGTATTAAAGTCGCTATCTCATTCTAGAAGGTATTAAGGTATTTTTTTTAATCAAAGTTGGAAGTGTTCCATCTTTCTTCTTAGATTAATAAGGCGTTTCCTAAAAGCTTTATATCCTATGGGTAGTCATATATCTTTCTTATCTCTTATTATCCTATAGCCCTTGTGATGAACTCCCTTAGAGTTCTTACTTAAATTGCCCAAATAGTTATACCATTCAAGTTAAGACCATACATACAGGTTGAACACCATTAATCTTGATTGTCATCCCTAATATCAAATTTAACTCTATTTAGAACAATCATCTCTCCATCTAGTTAAGTTCTCAAGCATATTTGCATGATGTACATACATATTCTCAAATATTTTCCTTCAAACTCTATCTAGCAAGGTCACTAGCTTACACATCAATTGAGTGTTCTCACGCAAGTTCACATCTGATACAAATCCCAAAAATATAACTCCTTCCAATTTAAGAAATCACATGCCCGATACCTTAGAAGTTATAATTTATGCATTGGTTGTGCACCCCAAACATAACCCTTCACATCCTTAGGATCCAACATTATCCCACAAATTCATATCTTAGTCAAATTTCAAAATCATACGTAATCTCCACTAGCCAAAACTTTTATATCTCATTTAGATCTCAAGATCAAGCTAACTTTCCACTAATCAAAGCTTTCATATTCCACGGATCATATCCTAGCGTAGCTCAGGTTTTCAAACCTAAGCTCTAATACCACCTATATAATGCCCTGATCGAGAGGAGCATGCTTCTGGTACAATGTGCTACTCAAACTATACTACAAATATTCTAAATAATAGGGAATATATTTCTAAAAAAAATCCAAAGCATTTAATTTTTACAACAACCTCCAATAAAGGAACAATTCTAAACCAAAACATCATGAATTACACTTAGCACTTCTATCACCCTCATTACCTTTGATATCATCTAGGTTAGTCTATCTACATTGGTTGTTCTTATCTGGGGTGAAGCACAAAAAATAACAATGAAGCAGCATAAGTCCGAAGGACTTAGTGAGATAGCTTAGCAATAATAGCAAAGTGAAAATTTCACAATTATCACCCAAGAGACATGTAGAAGCATTAAAATTTTAGAAGTGGTGAGAGTGGGTTTTAGTTGAAATTTTAGGTGATCCATCTCACAACTATTCACAACTGTCCCATATTAATGATGAGACTTCACAAAATTCACTATCTCTCACAAAGGATTAAATTTTAACTATGCCCCAAAATGGGGTCGGCATATCATTTGAACAATCCCTAGATATGTGTCAAACATTTGAATTCAAAGCACAAGTATCGAACATATCAATAACTTTCACAATTTACTATTGGTAGTTCTCTTACTTTATCACTCCACTTTCAAAAATAAGAAAATTCTTGTTCCTCCAAAGTGTTGAGTGATCAGCTCGGATACTGAATCACATATTAGGCATGGCTGGTTGTATGCCTTGCTAGCTTATAGACAACTACCTCCAATTGGCTATAAGAAAGGTTTATGTGCATTGTGTATGGTTATCGACCGAAAGATCTATCACCACAGTCCGTTTTGCCTAGCCGTCTTTCATAACTGATCCCAAAGCGCATTGTCAAGGGTATCATTTATTCATGTTAGTATGTCCAACAACATTTCAAATATATATCAAGTCGGGTTATTATTCTATAAATCTTCTAGGTCTTAAATATAAAGATAACTAGCATTTTTATCAAGTTTAAGGTTATTCTGACATAGTTTGGATAATGCCTTAAACATTTGGAAAGCCCATGAACTTATTTCATGATCAATTCAAAGTTTAGAATAATTAACCTAAACCAGCATGGTTTTGTTTTCTGAATCATAATTCTTAATGTACTTAAATACTTGTATCTAGTTCCTCAATTCCTTTAATTGTTCAATTATAATTTCCTCAAGTTCCATAAGACACTGAAACATTTGTAGTCATCCATCATTGTTCTTAATTCATTAAATCAGTAAATAAATAATTAAAATTTTGCTTAAAGTCTTAAGTGGATTCCTTTGGGCCGATTGAATTCAATATTATAATTATCATAAAATTAATCCATAACTTGAGCTGAATTGTAATTTGACTGTCTTAATACAAGTCATAATTAAACTCAAATCTAAAAATCTAGTACATCCAACAATTTAATTTAGTTAAATTCAATTATTGAAGTTACCTAGATTGGATTGAATCAGGATCCAGTCTTAAACCAAGAATAACTTAGTCAAATCCATAACATAAAATTGAGCTAACTGCCCTAAGCACCCGTCACACACCTCCGTCGAACCACCACACGCCACCATCGGAGATGGGAACTGACACCATCACCGGGTGCATCTCGGCGAGAGCATCAAACCCCTTAAATAATTTCTTAATTGACCACCGTTTGGCCGTTCAATTCCACTAAAAACCACCATGGAACCCTAACGTCACCATTGTTCACCACCATGTTGATTTCTCCTCTATTTGCTGTTGAAACCTCAAATTAACCCCACCACCAAATTGCCCATGCTTTTCATACAAAAAAAAATTTCTAGTACCGGAAGTGGCGAAACCATCACCTCCATCGAGCTTCATTGTCGGTCCCCTTTTTTTGGTTATTTCACCGATCCTTTTGGGTAAAACTTGGTATGGAATTGGTCCTTAAGCTAAGAAGAAGGCATTTGTCAGATTAGTTTCGAGTTTCACGGTCATTTTTTGGTGATTCATCGGTAGAGCAGGTCTAGGATAGTTTTTGGGAATTTGAAGAAGTTATGCCCTCAATCCTATATATATAAACATATTTTCCAACATTTTCAATTCAACCCCAAACTTTCCCACTGCTTTCAATCGAGTCCTCAGGCTTTTTACTACCTTATTTTTCAGCCCCCATGTTTCATTTAAATCCCTCCAAGTTTTAATTCCTATACATTAACCTCTAAGATTTATGTTTCTAAGCGATCAGGTCCAAATTTAATTATTCTAAGGTCCTCAAATTTTTAATTCACTCATATTGACCCCCCAAACTTTATAATTTTGTGCAATCAAGTCCTTCTCTTATTTAAAATTAAATTCTTTAATTCCCACATTTCTACCTAAACTTTGATTAATTAAATTTCAATCAACTTAAATTAATATTCCCAAAATTGGGATGTTACACCATCACATAGATATCCTTTTTCAACATACACACCTTTTTAGTTAGTACAAATTTGTCAAATTCAAAAACTAATCTAAAATCATTTTTACTAAACATAGGACCTAACACTAAATTTCTCCTTATGTTTGGCATATGAAGCACGTTGTTGAAAGTTAGCTCCTTTCTAGAAGTCACTTTGAGCACCACTTTTCGAACTCCATACACCTTGAAAGTTGAAGAATTGCCCATGAACAAGTTTTCACCTTCATCATTCTCATATGTTGAAAACGAGTTTCTATCTAAGCACACATGTCAAGTGGCCCCAGTGTCAACCCACCACTACTTAGGATTTTCTATGAGATTCAACTCAGAAATCACAGCTGATAAGTTTAGGTCACTAACACCATCTAACAGATTATCCACCTCTATAGCATTAGCATAGGTAGTCTTTCTCTTCTTTGAAGGCCCTACCTTCTTGGGAGGCCCTCCTTGTTGACTATTTCGGTAGTTTTTAACCTTATGCCCTAGTTTACCACATATATAGTAGTAGGCCTCAAACTTTTTTTTCTTTTTCTCACTTTGTTGGCTAGACGAGTCTCTTTTTCGCTTGTTTGATGGCCCTTGCTCCACTGCATTTGCTTTGCTCTCATAAGCATTGCCACGCCTTCTTTTTTTAGGAATCCAGTTATCTTCCTCTATTCTCAGCCTCAACTGGAGGTGAAGCAATGGGAGCATTCGGTGTTCCACTACCAATGCCCGGCATGTTGGGCTCATTAGGAACATTTTGCACATCATTATTTATAGCCATTATGAGTTTCTACAAGCAATATCAATAAATATAAGCAAGATAATAATTATAGTAAAGAAAATAATAAACACATAAGAACCAAAGGCTGAACACCTATAAAATTTTCCTTGTTGGTTTTGGAGCAGGCCAAATAAATAATAATTCAAATCAACAACTTAGGTAAAAGAAACACGTGCAATTTTCGTAGGATCGAATATGACAGATTTTATGATGAGGAGGACTATACATTTTCCGTGAAGTAGAGAATACAATAATCAAATTGCTGGAATCAATTTTCTTAAAAATCACGCATAATCCGTTCTTATTTTGATTTAAGAGACAAGGCATGCGAATCATATAATCATATAATGACAATCTGTTCTTCTTTTCTAATGCTTTAATCACAAAGAAGACAAATTTCCCAATGAAGACAAAACCCCCCATTTTTTTGGGGTTGGAAAGAGTAGTAGGCAACAAGTTTTGACTAATCAATTGTCAACTCTTTATTAATTATGTTATTCAAAGCACGCAAGTATTACAAAAAGTAACCTTAAGCACATAAGTTTACACAAAAGTTGCTAAGAATAATCTTCTGTAATTGACTCGATTAAAACAGAACATATGACACAGACTGTTATGAGCCCCGATTATGTACGTACAGAGAGGATGACAAAACCCTAAATTTGTTAGCAAATTAAGTGTGTTGGCACCATAGTGTCATATACATATATATATATTCAATATAACAAATAGACGGTAAATATATAATAGTCAAACAAATAAGAGAAATAACATTACAATTATATATGCCAAAGAACATATAACATACTAGAGGAAATGAAGTATACATATAGCATATAGCAAATAAACTGGAGTGCTTGAGTGAAGAGTACTTTATGATGAGTTGAGGCCATTACGAACACAGTTTCCTTAAGGTTTTATCTGCCTCCCATTGGTGCCGAGGACTGTTGACGGACAATCTCCCAAGATACAACTCCGAACGACTAAAGACGACACTCCTATTGGCTAAACCTCCAAACCAAAATAACTTAAACCTCTTATACTTTATGAAGAAAGTGTATGTATATATGTAAGAATGAATGCTTAAAATGCTAGAATACTAGAATGTTTGTAGGTTTTTTCTAATGAAATGGACACTAGACATCACTTATATTTATAAGACTTAAGTATATATTCCTATAGACATGTCCCTAATTTTGTTGGATTAAATAAATGTTGTGACTTTTATTTTGAATTTCAAAAGACATGGATTGCAACTCCTTAAGAAATTAGACATGACTGTTGGAAGAATTAATTTCGGTCTCAAAACCTAAAATTAAAACAATAATAATAATAATAATAATAATAATAATATAGCTCACTCTCATATCTTAATATAATTTTAACTCATAGCTCACTCTCATATCTTAATATAATTTTAACTCATAGCTCACTCTTTAACTTAATTTGCTCGTTCAATACTTCATTATTTTTGAAACTAAAATATCTCCTCAATGATATAATTAATTTATTTAAATGCTAAAATTCTAACAAATTAAAAGGCCCAAAAATAGAGTTGTAGATAGCTATTGAAGCATTTATATGGACGAATATTGGAGGGGGCAATGGCATAGATGCTTGAGTTATTAATTATAATTTTTACTGGGAAGGATAAAAAGCACAGCAATTGCTTTGTGATTAGCATTTCTATACAATGATGAATGCAATCATTTACAGTAACAGTATCCTGCTGGTGTACACTAGCAAGGGATTTGTACCAATATTGAGCTATGGGTTTGAAATGTTTACTTAAAACATCTTCGCTCGCTGTGCTCCAATAATTTAGTATTAGATGGTGAAGTGATTAAGAAGGTGTTTGGCTAAATTTATTTTAAATATTTTATAATTTTTTATATTTTATAAGATATTTTTAGAGCTTATAAAATATTAAATTTTAATTTTAAAATAAGTTGTTGAAGTATTTGGATAAAATAAAATCTTAAAATTTATAAGATGTTAATAATGACAATTTTGTAATTAAAATGATTAAAAATAAATGAGCACATTAAGATCTTAAAAATAAGTTGAGATTTTCTTACTTTTTTTAAAAAAGTTTATAAGCTTCCAATATTTTATTTTAAGATCTTATAAACTCTTTTTAAAAAAAATTATCAAACACTTTTTATCAACTTATGAGCTCTTAAGCATCTTATAAGATGTTTTGAGAAGCTTATAAGCTCATCCAAACACCTTCTAACTTAATCCTGGCAGTAGGTGTTAGGCTTTCAATGGATTGGATTTAATTCGAATTCGATTCAAATTTTGAAATTTTTAATTGATTAAAATATTGAGTAAGTGGCACTTCACTCCTTCAAATCAATTGTTTTTGCCCATTTGCCTCCTCAAAGATAATTTAAACTCACTTCACCCCCTCAACTTAGAGTCAATAGAACACTTTGCCCCTAAATACAATTTCTAGTAGATGATGCGGATGGAAAAAAGACGATTCTTATCATTTTCACTTTTTTCCACCTTCTCAGTATATTTATGTGATAGTTTATGTGATGGGCTATATATCAGGGGCAATTGCGGCCGCCCCACCCTCCCAACTTTGTTTGCATGTAATATATATATGTATGATAGGGGTATAGCCCAACAAGAACACCGACCCAGTATCAAGTCAAACAAACCAAGTCCTAAGCCTAAGTAGGTTTCACCTAGGTTGAAATTTTTAGAGTTTAGATTGACCTCAAAGGTCAAATCCTCCCGACTAGACGATGTTGAAACACACAGATAGTGAGGTGACTGCCTAGTCGCAGGAGCATTAATGGCAACACCTACCACCCATTGCATCGGCATTAAATGCAATCGAACTGGCCTCCTATCCACATTCAATGAGCGCATCACCTCTCTATTAATGATGGCAAGGCCATTCTTTATTGATGGCCAATCACAAACATGCGGCTAAGCTAGGTAGAAAAGACCTTAAATGCCCCTACCTAAGGAAGAGAAGATCTAGGCAAATATTGTCTTTTCCACCTTTTACCAAGTACTATAAATATCCTTTTTCTCAAAGACAAAGGTACACTTAATACATTTTAAGTTGTTACTCTGCAAAATTATTTTTTAATTGAATATTGACTTAAGCATTTGAGGGTCTTAGTCAAGAACCCTTTCGGCTAGCTTGACATTTGTTCATTGATTGCAAGATTCGACCCGTACCTTATACCGTTAACTCATCTTTTTGGTCGATTCAGACCACCACGTCGGAACCAAGGAGCCCATCTCACTAAAAAGGACTTCATCAATATATGTACAAATATATATATACATTAAAAAGTTTTAGTATTAGTTAATTTAAAATCAAAAGAATAGATAATTTAATATTAATTAAATTAATTACTTTTTAATTAACATTCATTAATTTTAAAAGATTTAACTTTTTCTATTGTGCCTTAAATGAAAAATTAATTATTTACATTTATTGAATTAAATTATTTTTTTAACAATAAAAAATAAAATTAATTAATTTAGCTTTTACCTATTTTAATTTTGTAAACTCAAAAATTTTTGAGTTTATATTCACAATTAAGTAATGAAGAGTATAATTAGGTTAGGTCAATTAGAGTGTTCCTACTCTATTTGTGTAACAAAAAGTATAGAGGTTTAGTTGAAAAAGAATCTTGAGGAACTTGTGGAACAACCAAATTTTGACTTCAACAAAATTGAGACAAAAAAACAAAAGTAAGTGAATATTTTTGAAACCTTTTGCATTTTCATT
Organism: Jacaranda copaia; assembly: GCA_014898725.1. Classification (NCBI taxonomy): domain Eukaryota; kingdom Viridiplantae; phylum Streptophyta; class Magnoliopsida; order Lamiales; family Bignoniaceae; genus Jacaranda; species Jacaranda copaia. The sequence goes on from JACGDI010000821.1 coordinate 254,041, forward strand.
ATTCAACAGCTACAAGTAAGAAAATTTTCCCGCTATAAATATTATTAAAAAGATGTTCCAAAATAAAATGAAATGACTTTTTAGCCAATTGCTTAGTTAATTATATTATGAATGACATTACAAAAATTTCTGATATTAATTCAATTACAAATGAAATTTGTGGTATAAAATATTAGTATGCTCAACTTCAATGTAGATCATGTATCATGAGTTCGTAAATTGTAAAATTTATATTTGAACTTTTATGTTTATGTAGCTTTTTGGCCCTCTCATACTCTCATTTTTGGATCTGTCACTGGTATATATATTCCCTTAAGAGCTTTATTAGTATGTAAAATGCATTTCTTGATATATATAATCGAAAGACTGAATTGGCTGTTAGTGCAAAAAAGAAAAAAATATATATATAGCATATGAGCACTTCATACTCTTTCCTTCCTAATCAATATAACCATGGTTTAGAGGAATGACAATTAATGATTCTACTTCTTTAAAGTTTGATTGTATAATCTTAATATTACTACAAGCATGAGCTTTATTATTTCCTAAAAATATTTTTTATAAAGTAAGAAAAATTTGTCTTAGAGTAATAATAAGATTAGTGATTTTGCATCTTTAATGAGATTGGCAGAGTAATCTTACTAAACAACAAAATGAATTAATCATTTAAAGATGTCATTTACAGCACAACCCCCATCTATACCACATGAATGAAAACTAACAATGTCTCTAACTAAAATACATATACTAAAATTTATTCAGTTGTATTTTAATCAACAATTAATTCTCTAAACAATATGAGAAGGTAAGCGAGCTAATTGAAGGTAAGAAAAGAATAAGAACCCTCAATATCCTATTATTCTTGGTATATGGATTTCTTTATTTTTGAGTTGAAAAATATAAAAATGACAAGAGTAGTTAGGTTTTTTTCATTTTCTGAGGAGGAAAAGTTGGAAACAAGTGAAAATGATAAGATTAGCCTTTTCTCTAGCCACATGATTTGCTAGAAATTATATTTGAGAGGAAAAGTGTTCTAATGACTCCAAGTTGAGGGGTAAGGTGGTTTTAAATTATCATTTGGGGGGTAATATACCAAAATGATTAGATTTAAGGGGGGGGGGGG
>JACGDI010000821.1:263994-322096 GCA_014898725.1 Jacaranda copaia
AATCGACCCCCGATTGCAGATGAGACAAGTTGAACCTTTAAGCAATGATTACACGTGGCGGCGGATGTGACTACTGCATAAGGATGTAACCGCTCCCACCAACCCTGACAACCCTGCCAACAACTCTGGCAGAGGCGCTCTCCCACTGATGGTACTACCTAGGAAAATAGGAGATCGCGCCACGTGGCCCAGCCCCGAGATCTGGGCAAAAATGACTATCCTACCTCGATTAAGAGAAAAGCCCAAGTGTACCTGACGAGGGCACTTGGGTAAATTCACACAACTATCAGATTATAAATCAGACTGGCACCACCACGCTCAAGGTATTGCAAATTCACTGTTTACTATATACTCTCTAAACACTCTCCATTTCACCGGAAACCTGACTTGAGCGTCGGAGTGCCTTAGCCGGGGCACCTCGGCTAGTTTACGTTTGTTCTTGTTGCAGATCTCAGGCCCAATATCATTCAAATCCACCGGAGTTCCGGACCATCAAGCTCTTTGCAGCATCAGTCCCCCTTTTTGAATTCTAAGCGTTGGATCAATATTAGAAACCTTTTTATATATTTAATATTTTTAAGAAAAATTAAAGTTTGTCTATAAATATTCTATAAATCCCTAAATTTCTTTCCATTTTAATCAGTATTCTATCTTTCCCCTCTCTCGATCCTCTCAATTTTCTCTATACTTTCTCAGTTTTCTTAACCATACTCAATTGTCATTATCCTATACTTCAATTGTGATATTTTCAAACAAATATTCATAAACTTATTTTTAATTTTTACAATATGCATATACTTAAATTTTATATTTTAATTATTGGTGGAAATTATTTAGTGAGCTCAAATTTGATGTAGAGGTGTTCAATTCTACCAGCCAAAACTTTAAGCTTGCAACTTAAAACTCTTTCCCTGCCATTTAAGTGTTTTTGGGTAACATCTATTCATTTATTATTATTACTATTATTATTTTTTCCAGTTGTAGTTGTTATTAATTGTCAAATTGAATTGTTATTTGTGATTTAAATTTCTAAATTTGATCTACTTTTTTTAACTTTCACTTATATTTTCAATTTGTGATATTTGGTATTTGTTAATTATTCTTTTCTATTTGTTAATTTGTAATTTTATTGATGCTGAAAAAAATTATTCCATTTATCTTTCAGTGTAGCAAGTCTAAGAATAATCCTACTAGTTCCCGTTGTGCTTTGTCTATCCTTAAATCATCCAATATTTTCCGGTTCGAGAACTTGTCCCACCCAACTCTATTTCGGAATGCACTTTAAAACAGATTAAATGAATAGTATTTTCCAATCCCCTTGGGTTTCCATTTTGATACACATAAACGCAAGCTTCTTAACAACCATATATAACCACGCCCGATAAACCATAGATGAAGAAAACATATTAGTAGATAATGATAAGATACACCGACGGAGGTTATGAAACAAGACACACAACAGTCATGATGTTAGTGTGTATGAGGGGAAACGGGTTAAGACAAGTACCACATAGGATTTGTTTGAACTTTGGAAAGTGGGGAGGGTTCAATGCTAACAATGTGGGAAAATTGTTCATTTTAGAAACGGGAAGAGGTACTTTAGAATGATGTTTAAACAATAATCATTTGAGTTGGGGGAGGCATTGCCGGATGTGGCGGGTCAATCACAATTACGTTAAATTGAAGCCGAGACAATATTTAATAGGAGATATAGTCATGAAAATACAAGTGATGAAGACCTAAATTAATTATTCAATTTATTTATTTAGAGTTCTAACTCTTTGAAGGAAAGCAAGAATACAAATCTGATAATAATCAAGGTCTATAAACTACCAAAAAAACTAATTTTAGTGACCGTTTAATCCACAAAAAATGGGGTCACTAATGGATTCAATAACCACTTTTGTGACTGCACACCGTAGTCACAAAAAACCACATCACAAACATAAATTTGTGACCGATATGTCGGTCACTAAAAATTAAAAAGCGGTCACTAATTTCATTATATAAAATATTCATAAAATAATAAAACGGTCACAAAATGGTGACCGCTCACCACAGTCACTAAATCTCAATCATGTTTTGTGACCGCATTGTGACCTCCGTGCAGTCACAAATTTGTGACTATACCTTTACGGTCACAAATTTCTCATAAATAATGTGTGTATTGTCTCTTTATAGTGACCACTTGGCGGTCACTAATCGGTCACTAATTTGTGATTGCATTCAGTGACCAACCTTGTGGTCACAATTTATTAATAATATTTTGGTCTGATTTGTGACTGCCAGGGGGTCACCAATCGGTCACTAATTTTCTAAATATATTTTTTTGACTTTTGGTGCTGAATCACTAATATCCAACCTATTTTTTTATTCTCATTAATAACAATCTAAAATCACACAATTCCAAAATAATAATTCACCTTCCAAAAATAAAAAGCAATACCCCAAATTCAATAATATTATCTCCAAATTCATGAACAAAACAAATATTCTAAAACATAAACAAATTCAATAAGTCCAAGCATGTCAAAATAAAGATTCTAAAATATAAACAAGTTCAATATGTCCAAGCATGTCAAATTAGTTTGAAGAGAATTATTTATTTTTCCACCATCATTTCCTTCATTGCGGGAGGAAGAAACACTTTCAATTCCCTTTAACTTTTCCATCATCACTTCTAATGTTCTCATCAAAACCTCATTTATTGCCTTTGACTCTTTGGCTATCTTCTTTGCCTCTTCTCTTGCTCTCGTAGCCTCCTCTATAATGATTGCCTCCCTTGCTGCGGCTACCTCTCTCTCCTTAGCCAATTTTTGATCAATTGCTTTTGAAATAGCATCTTGTAGTTGATCCTAACTAATATAGGCCGGTGAAGATGCCTTTGATAGTGACTCAAAGGAATTCTCAGCAACAACAAGCTCACGATAATGGTAGGTGTTCCCAAAACCATACACTCTACCCTTACATGGACCACCACTGATCTCAAGCTATTTCTTTGCATCAAATGAGCTTTCAAGAGAAGGGTTGTTGCCATGTTGACTAACATACTCTTGATAATATTCATCCTATTTGAATATCCAAATATTAAAAACAAAAATTAGTCTGAAAAGAGAAAAAGCCTAATCTTTATTACAACTAATTATTTGTTGTAAAACTTGGTAGCACAAAGCATTTTATTATGTTAATCAGTAGCTTATGTGTATAGATAATATATTTAAAGCTAACAAGTTTTGTATCTTTAATAAGAAAAGGAAGCAAAGATACATAGATTAAGGAAGAGACAAATAAATTAGAATAATTCAAGAGAAAGTACATAAACATATGTACTATGCTAATAATATGTGTCCAAAGAAATTAAATCCTTATCTATCTCAAAACTTCATTCATTTTAAAAATAGGATATTAAACAATAACTAATCAAATTGTAGACTATAGTATGAAGCTTGCAAGTAAAGCTGAAAATTCACATAATTTCATGCAGAAGAAAATGCACACTTTTCCTGATGAAACATTCCGTGTAATACTAAGTGGTACTCCAAGATTCCAAAATGAAAATAAAGTGACAAAAAGGACCACAAAAAATGGTTTATTATTGGACCTATGAAGGTTTAAAAAAAAGTTGCAAAAGCATGGTACAAAAGTTTTGCATGAAAGTGCAAAGTGGAAACTATTTGATAGAAATGCTTAGTATGTAACATTTTGAAACTCTAGAAGAAAGAAAACAAAATAAACTCAAAAATGACTTTTCATGTGTATGTATATATTGGATTTATGAGTTTAAATAATTAATAGTTTTGAAAATTAAATATTAATTATAAGTCCCAAAAGAAAGATATTTAGAAATAATACAAGAAGGGAGGCTGCATGAAGCTTCTGCAGAAAATTAAAAAACATATGGATCTAACCAAACTTACACAAAATAGAACTAATACATGTGTAAATAATATTTATACTAATATAATTTCATAAATATATATAAGCACAAAATACATATGTATGTACTTATAAAATGGTTTTTTTGAGAAATGATTTTTTATGTGTATATGTTACATATGAGGAGAAAAAAAGAAAGATAATTAAAATCTCTTCTTTCATCAACTAGGCAGCACAACTATTGCCAACCTTTACATTAAGCAAAATTACATTATGAAACTCACACATGTCATTTCAATCACTTATGGATTCTGTACTTACTTGGACTCTTTTGGATTTGTTGTCAATATATTCCCCTTTTCCTTGTGCTTTCTGATGAGTCTTTTCATAAAGTTTGATTTGAATAACTGGTCTACCACTTTGTGCCTACAATAAACAAGTTTAAATTAAAGATTGCATTTGATAAACAAAAATAATAATAAATTAATGAAAGAAATCTATCCTTCATTCTCCTTGCATGCTCGACAAAAGAAATAGAGCTGCCAGTGTGCTTGGTTATTGAGCTATCTTTTTCAGTCATTCTGTTCTGCCTTACTTTCTTACATCTCTCTTGATAATTTGGAGAACTAATATGGGCTGTGCAAATTTTTTCCCAATCACTTGTCTACATATTTTTAGGAACAATCTTTTCTACATATCCATCGGATCATCAACACCAACTTCCTTTATCGCTTTCTTCTTGCATTAGTAGATGATATTCTTGATGTTTCTCTTGTGCATTTGCTCCCACAAGTGTCTAATACCAGCTTCATGTTTTTGGAACCACATAAAGTGTTCTTACACAAAATGCGAAAGGACGAGAAAACATCAATGTTACAAAAACAAGTTACATCATTTAACATTGTTATTATGCCAAAAATTAGATTCTTAAAGAAATAATTTACTCCAAATATTTCATAAAGAAATTCCTTCTTATCTCAAGGAACTTGCTCCCAAGTTGGCCATGGACCTATGTACTTCCTCAAAATATCCATGATTCTACAAGGAATAATCCTTGGTATAAAGCTGACAAGTAATAGAAGATGAATGAAATAAATATTACTTAATAAATACTTTGTAGAACTCTCGTAATGTTAATCTATGTACCAATTTAAAATGATCAATAACATACCCATCATGGTCCGACTGTATAAAAGTGCGGCTATCACGATTATTAGGTGCATGACGTCTATGAGTTTCACCCCTTGTCTTTCTATGAGATGAATTTTATCCTTCACTTGATTACCCATCTTGCCTTACCTTATTATTTGGAGTCAATAAATGTTCCTCACATTCTGAAGGAGGAACATTCTCCTTAGAGTCAACTGCTGGAGTAGGTAGTCCCGTACTAGCAACCTCATCTACAGTTGGCATAAAACATGCACTAGACTATGCTCGGCCTCACCTACCTCTACCTCTCCCACTAGAACCTCGGCCTCTAGTTGACATCCTGCACAACTAAACAAAATATAGCCAACAAGTTACATAAGAAAATATAAAGCAAAATAAAGCAATAAAAAAATTTAAAAATGATATATAATGCAATCAAATAAATAAATAATATTGCATCTTATACATCAAGTGACAATATTCAATAATAATACTAGTTCACCTCTCCCCAACCACTGGCTGAATCAAAATCTTCAAACTCTGTTTCCTCTTCCTCACTATTTTCTTCTTCAGTTTTCTTTTGTTCTTCATCTTCTCCATCTATTCCATTTCTTGTTGACGGGATAGAATTTTGTCACATTTCATCAAAAGATAATTCTATTGGATTTGCATTGTGATCAACTAAGATACTTGGATTGTCAAGATCAACATCAATTGGAACTTCAAATAGAGTTGCCACATCATCTTCTTGATATATATCTTCAAACTTGATTCATTTGCTGGGTTTGACATTAAACAAATAGGATGTCTATTCTACTTCTTGCCTTTATTTTGCACACTGCATACCAATCCCGTCTCTCCCTACTCATAGATGGAAAACTTGTGTAGTACATTTGTTGTGCTTTTTGAGCTAATATAAAAGGATTATTTGTATTAAGCTTCCTTCGATGATTGATCTCAACAAGTCTAAACTATGGATGCACTTTAATCCCTCTATCAGACAAATCATACCAATGACATTTAAACAAAACAACTTTGTTTCCTTGTCCAAAGTATTCATGCTCCAATATCTCTTCCAATATGCCATAATCATCCACTTCATCATCGCTCTAGGAGCTCCCCCACACACAAACACCACTATTCATAGTTGAATTATGTTGTCCATAGTCAATCGTGTGGAATTTGAACCCACTCACAAAATAACCATTATACATTTTAACCCATCGGCTAGGGCCTTATGCTAATTGCTTAATATGGTCTCCAACCACATGGGAACTATCCATCACCTACTTAAGAGTTTAGAAATTATACTCTATTGGTCATATAATAATTGACATTATTTAAACTTGGGATGACTAATATTTACATATTCTTGAAGCTATTTTGGAAATTTTATATCCTGTAATTTTTCTAATTCGATGTCTATTATATACAGGTGTTGTGTAGACATCTCTTCATCAAATATGCTACAAGGACCCAAGGAATGAACATAAAATAAGTTTTCAAAAATTTTTTTTATTGAATTTTATAAAGAGAACTTACTTCACCAAAGGAACAACCTCTAAACAATTTAGTATCACATATCTATGCGTTGCCATATATTCATTATCTTCTTCAAACAATCGACCTTTTCTTTGACTCCGAAAAGGTCTCCCTAGATGGCAAAAGATTGAAAGTAGCCCACTTGAATCTACCTCTCCACCATCATCATTTCTTGGTACCTGATTTAGACTTGTTTGTACATTAGGATCAAAGTACAATGAGCAGAACATTGCAACTTTCTCAATGATGTAAGCTTCTACAATAGAAGCATCAACGTGGGCTCAATTTTTAACTTTCTACTTCAGATGACGTAAAAATCTACAACATAATTTATTACCAAACACCATAGTTTAAGTGTAAGATTATTTATGTGTAAATAAAATTACTCTCAATAATACATAAGAATAATACCTTTCAAATGGATACATCTATCAATACTGTATAGGCCCACCACCTAAGCTTCATAACCCAGTGGATCTGAAGATGCTCCATCACATTAAAGAATATTGGTGAAAATATTTTTTCAAGTTTACATGTAATCTCAACAATATTGTTTTCAAGTTGTTCCATATGTTGCACATGCAAGATAGTTAAGCATATGTCCTTAAAGAACAAACTCAATTCTGATATTACTTCCCACACCTGTTTTGGCAAAAGGTCACAAAAAGCAATTGGAATCAACCTTTGCATAAACACATGACAATCATGACTTTTCATTGCATAAAACTTGGACTCTTTTTTGTCTATGCATCAAGCTATATTTGAAGCATAGCCATTAGGGAGTTTCAAGCCCTTAGCCCATTTGCAAACATCTCTTACTTGTTCAGCACTTAATGAATAAGTTGCTTTTGGTTTCCAAAGTTTTTCTTTATTGTCATACAACATATGGAGTTTAGGCCAATTACAATACAACTTTAAGTCCCGGCATGCATTTCTATTGTCCTTTGACTTTCTCTTTAAATCTAGAACTATGTTGAAGATATTTTCAAACACATTTCTCTTAATGTGCTTCACATCCAAATTATGGTGAATAAGATTAGTGCACTAATACGGAAACTCCTAAAATATACTTTTTCTAATTCAGTTATGTGTAATGCCAAATCCAGGCAAAGGACTAAGATTACCATTCTTATCATATGTTTGGGAGGAAAGTTGAGATACACGTCTCATGATTTCTTCACTTGACAAACGTGGAGAATAAAGGTCTTTTTCACATCGGCCTCTCATAAACATATCAACTTGACCTCTACATGTGTGACGAAGTGGCAAAAATTATTTATGACAATCATACCATGATTACTTCCATCCATTCTATAGATGAAAAGATTTTGTATGCTCCATGCAATATGGACATGATAACTTTCCATGAGTACTCTAACAAGAAACCATGCCATAAGCAGGAAAATCATTGATTGTCCACAAAAGAGTTGCTTTCATCATAAAATTTTGTTGTCTAAATGCATCATAAGTTTCAACCCCTTCATTCCATAATTGTTTCAATTCATCAATTAAAGGCCACAAAAACACATCTAGCTTTTTCCCTAGAGATTTAGGGCTTGGAATAACCATACTCAAGAATATATATGGTTCATCCATGCACATGCTTGGAGGAAGATTGTACACAGTTAACATCACTAGCCAATGAGAATATGGAATACTATTATAATTGAAGGGGGTGAATCCATATGTGAATAATCCGAGATAAACGTTAAGTGGCTCTGATGAAAAGAAAGGATAAGTATGATCAAAATGTTTCTATGCTTCGCCATGTGCAGAGTGTGCCATGCTAGCATCCTCACATTGATTTGTCCAATGTCATGTCATTTTCTTAGACGTTTTTTGACATATAAAATCTTTGTAGTCTAAGAATTATAGGTAGGTAATGCAACACCTTATAAGGCACATTTTTCTGGAGCTTGGTGTTCTGGGCTTGTATCTAGCATGATCACAAATCATACATCTTATCTTTGTTGTGCTCTTTTTATAGTATAACATGCAATTATAAATACAAACATCAATTTTGCCATAACCGAGACTAAGCCCAGCCATCTTCTTTGCATTATACAAGTTACTTGGGAAACTCTCATGTTTTGGCATCATGATTCTGACAAGTTAAAATCAGATTTGATATTCAACAACTGAGAAACCACTAACAACCTAGTATGCTTCTTGCAACCATGCCATAAAGGTTCTTCTGTATCTTTTAATAGATGAAATTTTTTTTGGGCATTTGAGTTAGGTGGTTGTTCAGTGTTCATTAGTTGTTCATCCCTATCAAATTCCCAATCAAAGTTATGTCATGCAACATCTATAACCATATTCCTCATCCTTATATTTTAACTATTTTTGGGCTCAAAATGTTCCCCAACAAAACCTTGAATCCAAGGTTCCCCGTGTGCATCCCATGTAATGTAACCATGCTCAAAACCTTATTTTTTTTAGGTGATAATGTATAGTATCATGATTATCAAACCTCATGTTACGACACTTTGAGCAAGGACATCTTATACAACCATGGTCAACAACTTTAGGATGAGAATATGCAAAGTTTAAAAATTCTTTAACCCCTTTATCAAACTCATTCGATAGAAATTCATTTGCATCAAGTCATTGCCACATCCAACTTCGATTGTTAGACATACTTTCTGCAATTTTAGTTATGCACATGTTCATCAATATAGTAATTTTTAATTAAAAAAGAAGATTCAATCTATTTTTTTAGGCTAATTTGAGCTTCTAATGGTTTCTTAAGGTGAATTGGTTAGGTACACGAGATTAAATGTTTATATTAGTTTTTGCTTAGAAAACAATCGATGCATATGATTAAAATATATAAAAATAAGCATTTGCTGTTTTATCATAGTTACTTTCTTCCTAGAATTGTGCAATTTAAATTTACTAGAACTTTTATATCGTATAAATGTTGATTTTAAATTGAAAAGGGAAAAAACGAAAAAACAAAGCTTCATTCCATGATAACATTAACTTATTTTATTATGATTATTATCTTTAAAAAGAAATTAGAAAGATGAGTGTTTACTTAAGATCAATTATTGGGTGGGGTAGGTGAGAATGAAAGATGCACATAAAACCATGCTTGGCATTATAATCAGCAAACATCGAATAGTTGGCATGATTATTCTTCATTTAAGTTGTCTACTATATATATATATATATAAATAAAAGTTATGGAATAACTTCAATATCAATGGCATTTTAATTCTCACAATTCTCTAAGCTTCAATTTATTGGTCTCTTGAGATGTAAGACCACCCACAGGTGCACAATTTCCTCCAAATGACGGCAAGTGCAATCTTTCTATCTAGCTCATCCTAAACGTCTCTAGTCATATATATTGGCAACATTTTTCTGTTTTTACGGAAAATTCTACATATTTTTTTTGTCAAAAAATAGCAATTTATTTTCTGCGGAAAAAAATTATGAAAATAGCAATAGAAAAATCTGTTTTCAGGCAGAAAATGGCAACAGATAACAAATTTATTTAATTTTTTGGCCAAAAATTGATATTTTCTATAGAAAATAGAAAATTTTGTTTTATGCAAAAACCTAATTTTGTTTTCTGCGGTCACAAACTTAATGAATTCCTTGAGCTCAAGCTCAATTATTTTGCTCGAGCTCGAGCTCGAGAACATGATTGCTCATTCAAAAATCTAAATTTTAGGCCTAAAAATATAAATTAGGAAAGACAACCTTATGTATTTTGCTACTGTAACTGTAATTGATCCAAAATAATAAATCCTTGCACTAAGAGAAATATTGCATAACTCTATAAAACTAACATACCAATATACAACTATTCATCTTGCTTAGACATAATATCACCATATTTTTGAAAAGATAAATAAAACATTCAAACATATGTCAATTACAAACTCAAAAATCACCCCTTTCATCATTGTCCCCTCATCCATCACCATTCAAAATTTTTCATAAAAACTATAAATATGGAAAAAAAATCATTTTAGGAGGCATTATTTGTCTTTCTATTCTTCCTAGAATCTATGTGTAAGTGAAGGAAAAGGCTCATATTAGGCAGTTTCAAGAGAAGTAGAGAGTAGTTCCTCAATTAATTGACCACTCAAGTTGACTTTAAATCATATTTGAATTGAAAAATTTTATCCTTTGAGTTAGTAAAGACGTCCAAGTGGACTTAGCCACAGGACTTGACCAATCTAATTGTTTGTTGAACCCAAATCGAAGTGTATGCCCAAAAAGACTCAAAAGTCACCGAGTCATCATATTTTTTCTTTGGTGAAAATAAATATAATATTAACAAAATAAAAAAATTGAAACAAAGAAATTGACTAAATTGGGAATTTACAAAAACCCATCTGCAACAAGACTGGATGACACTACGCAATAACAGACAAGTCTTTGCATAAATCATGGGAAGAAAAACTCTTGACAAGTTCAAAGCAAATCCGTTTATAACTTATAAGATCACAGTGTAATTAATTCTTTAAGTGTATCAATATCGACAAGCTAGAAAGTTTAACATATCCAATCCTTAATCCAGAAACTGAAGACGGCATCATTCCAAAATGTAAAGATCCAAAACATAATTCAACATACTTAGTTGAGAAGTCAAACATAGAGTCAGATCATAGTTATGAGTTAAGCAATCGTCACCCAAGAAAATAAAGAAACAGAGTAAATACGAGATAGAGATCATCTAGTAAAAAATATTTTAGCTGGAGCAATACAAAAACAAGACAACATTGATCTTGTAGATGCCCTCCACACTTCAAAACTCTCACTAATGCACCTATAGTAGAAGGACAAGCGTAAGGAGGACTAAAAAAGATACCTCATGGTTGTTGTTGTATAAATTAATCGTGTCTTCTCAGGTGGAGACATGTATCTAGGTTTAAATTTCTGCAACCAAAGTGAAAAGAAAAAAAGGAAAAATAGGGGAAATTCTTTTTAGTTGAATCATAGTTCAAGCAATGCCATTTGGACAGAGACAAAGGCAAAAAATTTCATGCCTACATACACAAATACACATCGTATAATATTTATAAGATAAAAACAAAATTGAGAAGAATAAAGACAACATTGAGAATCCAAAACTTGAAGGAAAAATTCTTTCTGATATAACAAAAATTACAGACATCCTTTTCTTCTTTCTTTGTTTTCTTTTTTCCTGATGTTTCTGTTGTTCACAGAAAGCTTGAAATAATGCATAGGAAACCTTAACCCTGCCCGAAGAAGAGATAACATAGAAACAGTAAGCCCCGCATGCGTTTTACCTATTGAACATGCAAAACATAATTTAAGCAGTAGCACTGATGAATTCTCACCAGTTGAACATGCAAAACAATACATATATCATCGCATGAAACTAAAATATAATTCCTATCTGCTGTCCCTGATTGATGTTGCAAAAGATATGTCCTATGGTCTAAAAGTGAACAAAAAAAATTTGGAAAATTATTAAAATAGGGCTAGCTAAGAAGAAAGTTAGAAAGGCACATTATAGCAGACATCCTTTTTCTTGGTAGTTAAACCAACATCTTTTTTCTTCAATCATCAATGAGAATAGCTGTACAATTAGTTATGTAACGAGAACTTCAATTTATGAACCTGAAAATAAATCAGTTATCAAATTTAACCAAATGTGTCTACAACCAGCCTATAGATTTATTTCAAGATGTACTTGTTCCAGTAATAGCTATAAACAATATTTAGTTAAAATATCTTTTAAATTTGATATATATTTGAAATTTTAGAACATAAAATTTCTTTTACTTCCGAGATGTGGTTAGTGGGTAATTTACTTTATTATTGTATAATTGCATATTGGATTGATGATAATTATGGGATACAAAAATGTGAATTAGTTTCAACAATTAATCATCCCTGCACTGGTGAACATATACATGAAACTAGATTCACTTTTAGGCGTTGGCAACTAGATTAGTTGAACCAATGCATGAATGGTATTTTCTTGGACACTAGATGTTTTTTTGCATTATGTTGCATTTGTATTGGAAATATGATTTAGAAGGTATTGATGATTCTATATATAAAATCTTGTTTAACACACACAATAGCTAGATCAATTTGATTAGAAGAATAATTATGTAAAGATTGTAGAGCTAATTTAAGTTATTTAGACAGACATCATAGACGGGATTCGATATATGGCATGCTAGTTGAAACTATCCCTCGTTGTGAATTAATTAGTGAATTTTGTAATAATAATATGATAAATAAAGAAAATAGGGGGTTAAATGAACAGTGAAGGTTAGGATATTGTTTCTGCAATAGCACCATTATTTCAAAAAGTTAATGATAAAACAAAAATAATGCCAAGATATTTTTATTCAACTTCTAACTTATCATTGCCAACTCAATATAAATCCTATCTCTATTATAATACGATGAAACTAAAGTATAATGGAATATTTTAATGAATATAGATATGATTCAAGTTTGTATATATAATGTAATTCAAGTTAAAGAGATTTTTTTTTTTTTTGGGAAATATTGTGAATAAATACAATATATTTTTGTAATAGGATGTGCTTCAGATCATAGGTGTAAAATAGAAATGTTAATAATAGTAAAAAGCTTTTTTGAATATATGCCAGATAATAAATTTGATCAAGATATGGAAGAAAAGTAAGTTACAGATTGATATGTATATAGTGTTTATTGTCAATAGAGGAGTATGCGCATGATCTAGCCCTTACATAAGTTGCTTCTTCAAGTAAAGGAGGATTTTATGCAGCATTGAGGTTCACTTGTTTAGGAATCAATTGATTTTAACTAAAAAAATCTTTTGATTAGTTTCTAAAAAGCATGGGCACAAACTATCGCCTAGGATTCTTTTCATCCTCCCATCCATACCCTCCACCTAAGAAGTTGAAAATCGTTGGGTTTGATCAAGTTCTAAAAATAGTGTAGAATTGACACGGGCACGACCATCAACTAGAGGAAAAATCATCGGATTTGACATTTTATAATGGTTCAAGCAATGCAAAAGTTTATCCCATCCCTTGATGCATAACTTGCGACATGTTTGTTGTCTAAATGTTAATGATCGTAGTTGAAAACCTTTTCAGTATTGAAAGGCGGACATTGACAACCATTTGTATTCACCTCAAACCATAGTCATTAAAGTTTTGCATCCTTTGGAAAGATTGGTTGGATTAAGAATATTTGAAACAATATGTTAACGAAGGCAAATACCATTTTGAGCTATTCGAAGAAGATGACAATAAGTTCTTTGAACCAGCGTCAACAACAGCCCCACTAACTGAGACTAACTTGGATTATTTGAGTGAACAACTTGTTATTTATTGGACCAACTAAGTGATACAAACTAAATCATGCAGAACAGTTTATTTAAATATTTTTACTTTAAATTAATTTTTGGTAAGGGAGTAGAATTCCTTATTTGTTTACATATAGTTATTCAATTTTTTAGAACTTCTAATATAATTCATTTGGAGATTTTGATCGTATTCCCCTCTATATAGACAATTTTTTTACATCAATAAAGTGGTGGGTTTCATGGCTACAGTTGTAATGAATTTTCGAAAATTCGTTTATCGTTCGCATTAGAATCTGTTTATAAGGCTATTATCCATATCTGTTTAAAACAGATATTATCCATATTCGATTAGTAAATATTCGATTATAAATGGATGCGAATATGGTAAATGCATTTCCAATTCGTTTAATATCCGCTCCGTATACTTTTCCATTGGATATATTCATCTATATATATTCAATTATCCATAATTAAATTAAATTTGTTATCCATATCTGATAAATATTATTAAAAAATTATTATATATAATATATTCTGTTTTTATGTAATTTAATATATAAATAATATTTAAAAATTATCATATAATATATATATATACATGATAAATTATTTTTATTTTTTAATATGAAATTTCATAATCTATATATAAATGAATATATGTATAAATTAGTAATTAAAAAATTAATAAAAAAACTAGTAGATGAGGATTGGGAAGAATTGATAGACAGTAATGATGATAATTAAATAATATTAAATAAAAAAATTAAAAAATCAAAATATGATTGATAAAATTAATCAATATGAAATTATTGTTGTTTTACTTTATAATTGATTTATATTGGCGTTATTTTATTAAATTAATTAATCATAAAGTGAATCAATAATTAAAAAAAAAACTAAATCAAGAATAATTAATTTTTTAATTCTAAAGTACAGTAAAATACTAAAATTATTAACTAGCTAAAGAGACATTAAGAAGGTGTTGGGCTAAACTTATTTAAAATGTCTTACAAGCTCCTATATTTTATAAGATATTTTTAGAGTTCTACATCTTATAAGATATTTTTCAAACTTATAAGATGCTATATATGTTTTAAAAAAAAAATAAGTTTTCAAAGTGTTTGGATAATAAGACCTTGGAGTTTATAAGGTACTAGTAATGACAATTTTACAATTAATATGATTAAAATTAAAGGAGCTTGTTAAAATTTTAAAAATTAGTTAAGAACTCTTTACTTTCTTTAAAAAGGCTTATAAGTTTCTAACATCTTATTTTAAGAATTTTATAAGTTATTTTCTTAAAACAATTATGAAACATTGGCTTCTTACAAGCTATCAAATGTCTTATAAAATATTTTAAAAAACTTATAAACTCACCCCAAACAACTTTTAAATGTTTTACAATATATAACTATATTCTATACATATAATATAAGATGAATATATCACTTCATGATTTTATTTTGTAGATTTGTACTATTATTAATTTATAGAGTGAATAAAGTTTATCTAAATAAAAAATTTAAACTCTAAATCGTAAAATCTCACAACTCTATAAATTTTAAATCCCAAAATATTAATAATAAAGAATATTTTTGTAACTATATTCGCATAAAATTTTATTTAATATTATTCATAATATTATTTTATAAGGATTTAATTAATTTGTAAGATTTAAAAAAAATGTATGTAATTGCACTACTTATTTCATAATAAAGAGTTAAAAAATTTAATATTACCATGAGAGGGCTTATTGCGAAAATTATACTAGTAAAGTGGCTAAATTGAAAATTAAAAAAAATTGAATGAAAAAGGGACAAATAGTGATCGAGCCTTCATTTTCACCATTTCATCAACCTTCACCAATTTTCTTCCTTTCTATTTTTCTTCACCACAACTTCACCACCCCACCACCACCGGCGGCCACCTCATTTACTCCACCCAACACCACCATTGTGACCACCTCCTCACCCTCTCTTCAACCATACCATCGTCTACGGCGAGCGGCCACCAGAGGCGCACGGCGGAAGTGGCCGAGAAGGAGGATTTTCAAAGAAGAGGTGGGTTTGTCACTTTTTGGTGACCATGGGCTAGTCTAAGGAGTGCACAGTGGAGTACTCATCAAGGGGAGTCGATTAGTAGCCTTGCATGGTGAAGATCGACGGTGACAATGGCAGAAATGAGTGGTGGAGCTAGGCGGTCCTGAGACTTTTAGGCGGCAGTTAACCCTTTTTCTGGTGGTTAAACAGTAAACGGAGGGTACCATTGGAAAGCTCTTGGTGAGAGGCTTCTAGCAATGGTGTTGCTGAATGTTCCAGTGGCGGCCCAGGGTCAGAATCGTTGCCTCATTCTCAAGAGCGCATGCACGTGAGCTGATCGTTGAGATTCTGACTCGTTTGGGAGATATCTGTATATAATGATAATATATATAATTGCATGTATATATATGTGATCTGATTATTGTTGAACCTTGTATTTACGTATATCTTGGTAAAAATGATCGATAAGGATACCCCAGTATATAATCAGAACAACTTTGATCAATTAAATACGCCTGGTGACTTCAATTAATATTATTTCACGTAAACTATAGGTTATAAAGTATAATAAGCATAAGAAAATCCTAATTTTAAGTAGCTATAAATTAATCGACTAAAATTAGGATATTATTGGTAACTGGATTATTATGATTAATATCAAACACCAATAGAATAATTATAGAACTTAGGTTGTTATGGATATAATTCTAGGTGTTGATGATTGCTAGGATCGATCATGAATATTGTTATAAGGCTATTCTTTTGAATAGGCAACAAAGGTATTGATCTTGATGACCAGTAGAATTTGACTGTGTTGTTGATGTGATTACGGTGAGGATCCACCACCCTGGTAATTCCTTAATTAAGGCAATATTATTGGAATTGAACCCTGTGATGTTCTATTGCTTGCCTCTCATATTGTTTATTGTTGCTATCTGAACCCTGTGGGGTTCTATTGCTTACCTCTCATATTGTTTATTGTTGCTATCTAAACCCTATGAAGTTTTATTGCTTGTCTCTTGTTATTGTTTATTGTTGCTATTTGAACCCTGTGAGATTTTGTTACCTTGGTCATCGTCTATTGAACCCCATTATTCATTGAACTTATGAATTGTACTATTATCACATTGTGTATTGAAATCGATTTGAATCCATGACTTATTATGTTCTAGTACCATGACAAGTCTGTATCTCATACGTTACCATATCGACTAGGTTGTATCGTGAATTGTTGTTGCCCCTGTCAATTTCCTTGATTGATGTGAGTGTTATCATACATATTGACCTATTGAAATCGTTTTATAAACTTGTTGTTCTACCTTGTTGGCATATTGATTGATTGACTGATTTAATTGAAAAGTATATGGATCGGTGAAATATTGGCCGAGTGCCTCGCCAAGCTGTTGTGCTTGAGCTATTATTGATGCCAAGCTATTATGCTTGAGCTATTGTTAATGCTGATCTGTCATGCTCGAGTTATCAAATTACTATTTAAATATTGAAATGATCTGATATTGTATTGTTACAGAGGAATAAGGATATTCTAATATACATGTTATATCTAATTTATTAACTTGCATATGTGACTAGGTTTGCTTTATATTAAGTTCTTGGAGCAACAAGTACGGAGTGGTATTCAATCTAGATCTGACTGACGTTCCAGGCCAACATGCTTCACTATACCTCCTGACTGTGATTGGTCGAAATGTACCTAAACCTACCGAGCAGGGATTTATCAATATTTCGAATGCATATAATGCTTTCTTGTGCTATATTGTTATCAGTTATATGAAAAAGGAAATCTTGATGTACAACTAATCATACTTCGCGTTACGTTCTCCTCACTGAGTCTTTGAGACTCACCCTCGTATATTATACATTTTTATTCAAGCAAGTGACAGACAGTGGAAATTGAGGGCTAACAAACCTAATATATGATGATTGAGAAGAAGTTAGTTAAGTATCTATATATGTGGCTGCACTCTGGGTTACCTTGTTAAAGATGTTATGATGTGTCATGATGACTAAGATATTCATGATTTTTATGTATGACTTATGGTATTAGAAATGATATTTTAGTTTGATTATCGTTGAACTTCTTATTATGATGTTCTGCACTCTGATATAGCTTTCGTATTTTTGGTTAAAAATTTGCCGTAAGAATTTTGACACTATTGATATTATTGTTATTACATATAATACTTTTATGGGTTTTATGGGTATGATGGTGCATATTTAGTGATTGATCACATTAGTGCCTCAACTTTGGTGTTATCCCGAGAGGGGGTGCTGCAATTTTTATTGATTAGCATTATTATATCTACATATCTAAAACTAAAATATTCAATAGCCATCAAAAAAACTAATTTTTTTAAAATTATATTAAATATAATCTACAAAAATATTACATATCAAGATATGAATCAGAGTCATATAAAACAAACTAGTGAATAATTAAAATTTGATTTTAAAAATTTTAAAATTAAAAAAATTAATTACTATAATTAAATAAAAATTATCAAAATAAAATATAAAAAAATAAAAAATGTCAAAGACAAAAGTGAAATGACAACCCTAGCTGCTAGCTCCCATTAATCATTTACATTTCAATTTCGCTTCCCTCCTCATTCACATCAACTGCCAACCCAAGTGCTCTCTTTTCCCTTTATTCTTCTTCCTTTTTATTTTATTTTTTGTATTTTCCTCTACACTACCACTCTAACGACAAAAGAGCCGGGGAGATGCACATTGCGAAGGCTTGTAGGCCTCTGTGACATCAAAGCTAGGAGCCAGCAGATCTACTAGCTCTCGCAAAAAAGCTGGCCTTCCCATCATGAGAGCCAGTAGATTTGCTGGCTCTTGTCAAGAGGAGGCTAGCAAGGAGGTTGTGAGAGTCAAGAATAGTGAAGTAGTAGTTGGTCTCGTGAGACCAACTTCTGTTGGCCTCTCCGGAGTTGGCAACAGGATAGGCCAACAGCTGCTAGCCTCTCCACCTCCTTTTTTTTATAATTAATAAATTATTTTATTTAATTGTGCATGTTTGAAATTTTGCATTTTTATTGTAAAGGTAAATTATTTTAGTGATAAAGTTATAATTATAGGAATTGTATTTATGAATTATATAGTCAATACTTTATGTTATAATTATATGGATTATGATTTTTGATTATATATTGGTAAATATTCTTATATGTTTGATTTTATTTTTTTTTATTTTTTTATTGTTCAATAGGTTTTTGAAAAAGAAATTGTTGAATGATGCACATACTTTGGATCTTCCAACTACTAGTGCTTCTATGTCATCTACTACAAGTTCAAGTATAGGTATATTACTGAACATATTGATTATGTTGATTCTACACTATGTGATACTGAACAAGTTGAAGTTAAACTTTACTACTAATATTTTGTTTATTATGTTTTGTAGTATTAAACAGATGAGAAGTTTGAGCATGCATGTTCATGTTGTTGGACTATATGAAAATTTTTCTTGTATTGAAATAAACTTTTATTTTGTTTCTCTGGAGTGTTGCATTATGTATTGAATATGGTTATTTATTTTGATTCTTGTGGAGATTTGTATGCTTATTTGATCCTTGGAGTATGCTAATTTTATTGTTTGTTTGTTGTTTTTTTTCTAGATTTTATTATTTTATTGATTTGATTATTTTTTAATGAAATTTATAAGAACAAATATGTATTTATTATAAGTTAGCGGATTTTGATATTCGAATATTTATATAAGGATAATTGTAATAATTATAATCAGATACGGACACATTCGAATTCGAATAATATCCGATGAATACGAATTCGGATGTTATTAAAAAAAATTCGTTAGATACAGATACAAATATGTATATTATAAAACTTAAATAGATACGGATACGGATACAGTGTATCCATACCGTTTAATATATATTTACAGTCCTAATCATAGCACAGATCATTTTCTTTGTTATTTGTATTTGTGAAAAAATTACAAGATTGTAGTATATAGTTTTATAATTCATCATGATATTAGCTATGATAAAAAATAAAATTATTGCTAATTAGAAAATATAATTATACGTAAAAGAATTAGTATTGAAATAATTGAAAAACTAGGTGCAATAAAATAATTTAATAATGATATTTCATTTGAAATATGGTTGCAAAAAAATAAATGTTAGTAACAAAACATCCCATATTTATTTTGCACAAGGCCACTCTTCCATTCGGAGGGCCATTAAGGTGCCGGGCCTCTAATAATTGCAAACATCCGCTACAATGTTTGGCAATTTGATGAGGTGAATTTTGCTAAAATAATTTGTGCGGAACGGTCTCTATCTGTGTCATCCAGAGTTTTTTCTAGAGATATAACTATAAAATTGGTCCTAATAAGCTGGACTTTGATAAATGCTTGTGAAAATTATTCTTGCTTAGAAAAGAGCCTTTTTTTTCCATGGTGGGCCTCCAAATTTATACGTGTAGCATTATATTGTAGCTTCAATGTTATAGAGTGTGATAAGTCCTTCAACATGGTATCATTTGGAACTAAGTTTTTCTTTTAAGTACTGTGTTATCTGTATTCCTTTTGCACAAGCTCTAAGGTGCATTTGAGCTTTATCCTCGATGATGTTGCTTCCAACCTCTTATGTTTAAATGTTTGTGTAGAGGTATCTTATCGTTGGGTTTGTAATTTATTTCAATACATTAATCTTTTTAAAAAATTATTCTTATTGAGTCGAATATCACGTTGAATACAACACAAATTTAACACATCATTCCAAAAATCTATAAACTAAACAAAAAAAAATTTTAAAAATTTAAATGCATTTAATAGCATGTCATCAGACAAATGGGATCTTTTTAATATATGCTAAAAAGTATATATATATATATATATATATAATTAAAAAAATTAGCTAATTTTTTGCTAATGTTACTTGAAAAAAAAGGGTTGTCTCATTTAATATTACTATCTTTTACATATTTATTAAAGTAAAGCTCTCTTTGTTTTTCTAAAATACACAGTATACAAACTACACTAAAAATTTCAAACAGAACTACTGAATGTTATATATATATATATAGTTAACATTGATGTGTTTTAATAAATTTATTATCAATTATATATCTATATGTCTGTGAATGATACTACAAAAATTTTATATATTCACTATGAAAAAATTGTTATGAAATTAATTTAGCAACTATACCTACAATTGTATCTACAAATTTTCCATACATAGCATACATTATTTTTTAAAATAATAAGCAGCAAAAATTATTAACTATTAATTCATAACCATGTTTGTTGCAAGCGAAATAAATTAGCTACTTATTATGCATAGAAAAATTAATATATAAGTATACATATAAAGAATACTCATTAGTTATGAATGGTCGTAACGAGAGTTTAATGGTAAAAATAACTATTTTGGACTAGACCAATTGTGTAGTTAAAGTTATGAACTTTTAGCACTAGCTACGAATTAATCGTAATTGATGTCCTAATTTTTTGTTATATGTATGTGCATGCTAATACTTATAAAATATAAAAATATTTATATATAATGAAAAGTTGTATTTGATTAGTGTCATATTCTAAAATTTTTATCACTGTATCCATATCCATTCATTATAAAATAATTTAAAATAGAAAGGCATAAAAGACTTTTGAATTATGGGCTTCGCTGGAATGTGGAGTCCGAGTTTCAATATGGGATGCTCATCACTTGTCACCAGTCATCCGATCGAATGCCACCGATCCTATCAAAATGTCAGGCTAACCCAATGAAAGGGGCCCAAATCTATCAAGTTAACATAAGATGAGCCTGGGCCATTTCCTTCATCAAGGTTGATCCTAGAATTAAGGCTGTCAATGATGTCAATAGATCGGATTTTAATTCAAATTTGATTTACATTCTATGTAAATTTGAAAATTTTTATTTAAATTAAAATATTCTATGAATTAAATTTGATTATAAATATTTACAATTTGAAATAAGTTGATCGAATATGGAATCTAGCAATTTGATCCTTTAAAAATCTAAATCCGAACTTTAATAATTTTTTATTAAATTAATATTCTTATATACAATATTAATAAATATTTTAAAATAAAATCTATATATTATATTAATCTAAAATCTATATTAACGTCTATATTATACTATTAATATTGAGTCTTTAACCTTAAATATAAAAGGAATATTGATAAAATATCAAATATAATATATAATATTTTTCCTATGCATTAATATAACATGAAATAAGAGTTTAATATGCGCATATTTAACTTTTGGACTAATATATAATAAAAACTTGTTAAAAATTTAAATATGATATAAATGTACTTTATAAATACAATATTTTTATACAATCTAAAAGGAAAAAGAAAGAAAGAAATTATTAAATCAGGTCAATTTTTTATTGGATTTTGGATATCAGTCAATTTCAGATGTGATACGACTAACAAAAATCCTATAGAATATCAGGTCGGATTCAAATATGAATTTTAATAATTGGGTTTGAATTCAAATATGGCTAATTCATTTCAAATCTAACCAATTGACACCCTACCTAGAATGAAATTGAGGTGTTAACTATAGCTAAGTTGGATTTCTAAATCCACGTATCTCTTCGCCTTGAAACAAATACTTTTGGCTTGCTACTGATGTAATGAGATTTTTATGCAGTTCAGAACGTAATATAAACTTCGAGCCATCTTATAAAATTTTAAGAACTTATAAAATGTGCAAACTAAGTTGAGCTGCGGAGTAGATTTACTATATATGTATGCTAGATGTTACAATCATCTTTAACTTGCGAAATAAAATTGCAAGGCATCTATTTGATCAAAAGAAAAAGAAAAAGAAAAAGTCGGACAACATAAAATGTCTAATAATAACTTTAAGGGTTAATTACAAATACCCCTGAGGTTTGACTTAATTACAACAAGTCCAAAGATTTTATAAAATTACAAATACCTCCCTAAGGTTAATGGTCAACTGTTAAGTTAAACGATTTTTGTTAAATAAATATATTACCCTTGATTGAATATATCATAAAAAAAAGCAAAACAAAATAAATACAAACACTAGAATGACCTTAATATTACAAAACAATAAAAATGCCCATAAAGTTTTATGAAAATAACAAAAGCAACCTCAGATAACAAAATTGCAAAAATACACTAAAATTATTAATAAAATATATAAAATATAAAATATAAAATAATTGAATAACTATATATATTATATATGTGCATATAATACAATATCATATATATTAGTCAATATAGATATACATATTGATGAGATTGAAAGTTGTTTATACTGAAAAAGTACTGTTTGGGGTAGATTCGACTGGAAGGTCAAATAATTCAGCTGATGTTCTTCTCAAGGTTTGAGATCTGCAACAACAATATACGTTAAACTAGCTGAGGTGCCCCCAGCCAAGTCACTCTGACACTCAAGTTAATTCTGGTCGAAATAGAGTAATCGAACAAAATATAAAGAGCTTATAGCGTATTTGGCATTACTTGGATCGTGGTTGGCTATGAGATATTTATAGCCTTCTCCCAGTATGTGATTTGTTGAAGATGCACTTATCAAATGTATTGGGCTTTAGTCTTTGCTAGGGGATTAATGGTCATTCCAAATCTTGGTACTATTTCAGGTGGCTTCATCTCCTATGTTTCAGGGTAAACAATAACTTTGATAGGCGCCTCCCTGCCAAAAGTGGTAGCAAAGTTGGTAGCAGCAATTGTACCAGCTGTCACGCACCATTAATGCGGAGGCATGTTGTCTTTTAGAGTAATAAATGCAGCGTAGATTTGAGTCAACGCCGTGGTGAGTTATCAGGTTGATATATAAATTGAACAAGTCTAGCTGGTCGATTTCGAAGAAAGTAAAATATGCTGGGACGGATGAAGCTTCACAATGATTGCAGTCGATTTCAATACACTCCATTAGACTGTTAATGCTGAGTATGTTAGGCCTGTTAGGCAATTCAGAACTGATACTAGGCCTATTGGGCTAAATGGGCCTCTTGGCTATCCCATATCAAGAGTCCCCTCCACTTGCGATCCTGATTGAGCTTGTCGATGAGCAAGAGTAGAGAGTGTTTGAGTAGCTTTTAGGCAATTATCTATATTCGATTGGGGTTTTTGAATTTTCAACCAGGGTTTGTGGCAATTTTGCTGCATTTAATATGCTAGTTACTTTGCAGAATATGAAGCGTATAGGAGTAGGGTGTAATTATAATTGAAGCTTGGGTTCTCGCGCATAAACACCTATAAATAATGGGGACATATGCCTTCATTTACACTTTTGCTGAATTTATTCCTGGTCGAATCTCTGCGTTTGAAGTCCTCCAACCTTTATATGCTTAGAGCTTGCCAGATATCCACTATAAGTTACTCTGCCCATTTGTTCTTTTTCTCCATTTTTTTTTTGCAAAAAATTATTTACTAGTCCTGATAGTGAGGATATTAGGTTTGAGAGTGTGGCCTATCTGGGGGAGATCGGGGATGGAAATACATCTAAGACCTCTCACAATAGCAAATCAGGTAGTTCAACGAGTGATAGCTCGAGTTTAAGCAGTTCCAGTAGCTTAAGCGATGTGAGGGTTGTTTCTGAGGGAGATGTTGGCCCAAGTAATGTTCCTCTAAACTAGGGTCGATAGTTTACCCTAGATCATTACACAGAAATAACATCCAAAATAACTCTCGCCGACCTGATACGAATTAGAGCAATGTACCACATCCCTGAGGAGTATGAATTGTTAGTGCTAGGAGCTTGGGGCAGAATACATCGACCTCCCTAAGGGTGTATAATAATTTTCAAAGAAGGGTTAAAATGCGGGCTTAAGTTTCCCCTCGCACAAGCGATAATCGACCTCTTAGTAGGCCTAGAAGTTTGCATAACTCAGTTGCTTCCCAATTATTTCGCCATAATGTACAGTTTTACCGTCATAATGCACCTGTATAATCAACCCTCCTCTTTCGTCAACTTTTCAAATTTATTTCATTTACCCATGTCGCGAAAGTCGGGTAGTATGGAAGAATTTGGTTTCTACTATTCAACTGCTCAACCTCGCTGAAAATTCTTAGTATCTTCTGCTTTTTCTTATGGCCAAGAGTGGAAAAAAATACTTTTTTTATATTCGGGGGTTGGGGGTTCTCGCTATTCCCAAAGTTTGGTGTAAGGGGTCTATGGAGACGCCAGGGAACTAGATACCTAATTGGCCCAACATGTTCATCAAGGATCTAGTCGAATTTGCGCATGTAGAGGCCTCAGTTCTGATTGAGGAACGATGTCTGGTATTGGCCGGCTTGTTGCCAACCTAACTCAACCTACCTAAAGGTGATCAACTAGTTAGAGATTCTCATCAATTATTTTAATTGTGGCTACTCATCTTTCTGTTTAAGTTTGATATTCGCTTGTTTTGTTTATGTCTACAGATCAAGAAGAAGTAATGGCCCGAAGTTGATTTGAATCCCAAGCCTGTGCTTTATGGAATGAAAAGTGCCACCGAGTGGCCACAGCATGGCAAAAAGGAGCTCCTACGGAACCATTGGTTTCCACACGATCAACATCCGCTCCTATGCCTGTGCAAATTGATCAGGTAACAAAAACTTAGTCTGCTCGTCAGGAAGAGCTTGTTTCTAGCAACCCCGCGGGTCAAGACAAAAGACAGATGGTTGAGTAGGAGGGCTTGGCCCCTAAAAAGGTCATAATAGGCAAAGAAAAACAGAAAGTAGCTACAGGCTATGATCTATTTGGAAAGCCCAATGATGGTGCACTACTCCAACTCCCTCAACAGCCTACTTCCCGATTCGCCACTAACCAAGTCGAGGAGATAAATATTTCAACCTCTATTATCCAAGGAGGAATGACAAGCGGCATCACTCTGAAGTGGCTCTTATCAGGGCTTGTTGTATCCGACTAGCGAAACTTGATGAACCTCAGTCAGGCTAGGGTTATCCAAGCATTGTCTTACCATTGTAACATGGTAAGCACCAAATCGATCACTTCTTATTGAATTTTTCCTTCATTATAGGATTGTGGAGTAACATCCTTGTGTTCCAGGTGGGACAACTGGACTACAACATTTTTTGTCGATCTGAGCTGGAGTTGGCAAATAGAAAAGAGTTGCAAGGAAGGGGGAATAAAAACCCTTAAAGTGCAGCTCGAGTCCTCCCAACTCCAAGTGAGGAATTGAATAAAAAGGTGATCGATCTACAAAAACATGTTGACTCCAAAGATCAGCAATTGGTTAAGGCGATCGAGGAATGGAGTCGAATGGACTCTATAGTAAAAAAGGCCCATTTAAACCTGCAAGTAAGCTACACTTCTAGTCGGGCTCAAGACTGTGCAAAGATGACTAATGAAGTGAGGGCGGCCTTCAACCATCATTTTTTGAGGATACGCCATGAAGAGGTTGAATAATTCATTCCTAGCCCTGCTTTTCAAAACGCAAGCATAATCGCATCCCTCGATGATGCTCGGCAAGCCTTCCATAGAGCTGTAAAGCAGCTTGAGCACCTAGGATATGCTTTTTGTCCTGAAGACAAGAGCAAGATAAACCCTGCCTTGAACAAGAAATTGGAGCCTTGTTCTAACCCCAAAGAGGGTAAAGTCAAGCAGGCCCTAGAGATAGAAGTTGTGCCCGCTGCAACCGATGAGCCCTTAACTAAAGCTCAAAAGAAAAAGGTCGAGGTCAATGCCAGTTTAGAGCAATTGGCTGAGGAGTTTGCATTCACTGAGGACTTGGTGGTGCAACTGAGGGAAGAAGAGGTCGATGTGGCACAGTACGTGCTGCGCTCGACTAACTTTATGAGCAATGTTGCAGGACCTTCCGAACCTCCTCAAGCGATCTCACCCTTTGCATGTGCAATGCGTAATTCGGACTCTGAATGGCCTGAGGGTGAGTAGGCAGGGACTAACCAAAACTAAATTGGCCTTTATGCAGTCTGTCTTATTTGTTACTCTTCTTCTGCTTCTTTTTTTTTTATGTAACAACGATCAATCCATCAATGAATAAAAACTGCTTTTACTTTCTATCTTGTCATGTTAAAGATAGCTATTAAGTCTTTTCACATCTAATTCAATTGTCATAATAATATAGGGAATACCTGATGAATCATCTAGTTATTGCCATCATAATGAAGAAAATTAACAAGATTTTTGTCGATTGTGTCGACTTACATTAACATTGTCTGTTACATGACCATTCAAGTGCGTTATCAATTTTTAATACCTCTTGGTTGACTACTGGGTCAACCACGGGATTTAGGAGGATAACAGTGTGAGGACAGCTTTTTGCCAACTTTAGGGTTGACACAATCATTGCGGGTCTATTAGCTTCAATGCTAAATTTTCCTTGCTGCTTGTAGCTACTACTTTGTCGACTATAGGGTCAACCATGGGCTTGGCAGCATAAAGCTACTTAAGGGGCAATGCGAGGCTGCTTATCCATCGACTATAGGGTCGACTTGGGTCTTGGTAGCATGAAGCCACTTAAGTAGCAGCGCGAGGCTGCTTATCCATCGACTATAGGGTTGACTTAGGTCCTAGTGACATGAAGCTACTTGAGTGGTAACAAGGAGTAGCTTATTTGTTGACTACAGGATTTACTTGGGACTTGGCGTCATGAAGCCATTTGAGTGGCAATAAGGGGCTATTTATTTGTCGACTACTAGGTCAACTTGGGACTTGGCAGCAAAAAGCCATTTAAGTAGCAGTGAGGGGTTGCTTGTTTGGCGACTACAGGATCGACTTGGGACTTGGCGGCATAAAGCCATTTGAGTGTGACAGTGACTCCAAACTATATCAATATTGTTGGAATTTTATTCAAGCTAAAAGACTTCAAAGGTAAGTACAACATAATCTCAAATGTAAAATTTCCTACGGTTGATGGCATTCTACAAGTGAGGGAGTTCTTCTCCTTGCATATTGGCTAATCTATATGCATTATGTTTTGATACTTTGATAATAATGTATGTCCTTCCCATTTAGGGTCGAGCTTGCCCACATTCTTGGATACTTCTACCTTCTTAAGGATGAGATCTCCGACCTTAAAATGGCGCAATTTGACTTCTTTGTTGTAGTTTTTGGCCATCTTTGATCTATAACCCTGCATAGTATTGTAGGCTTTTGACGGTGCTTATCAATGGTTTTGAGGTTGAATTTCCTCTCTGATGTGTTTCTCAGTGGGTGGAAATGAATAACTCGTGCTGTGTGTTGGATTAGCTTTGAGGGGTTGACTGCTTCGGACCCATAAACTAAACTGTAAGGGGTATAGCTAGTAGCTATTTGAGGAGTTGTTCTGTATGCCCATAACACGTTAGGTAAGTCATGTCATTTGCCCAATTCGAGCCAATATCTTGTATCATAGCTTCAGACGGTTGATGATCGTTCTATTGGTTACCTCCGTCTAACCGTTCGATTGAGGATTGCCCACCGAAGTAAAGTATTACATGATCCTTAAGGCATCGCATCAACCTCTAGTGCTTTTGCTCTGGAATTGAGTGCCATTATTCGAAATAAGAACTTTGGGTAGGCTGAAATGGCAAATGATATTTTTTCATATGAAACTCTTGATGGCTACATTTGTTATCTTAGGAACAGCTTCAGCCTTGACCCATTTGGTGAAATACTCAACCACGACAATTATGAATTTTCGCTACCCCATTGATTTTGGTAACGAACCCAAAATGTCAATTCCCTACTAATTAAATGGCCAGGCAATTTAGACACTGACTATTAGCGCTGCGGGTTGGTGTGGCAAATTTGAGTGGACTTGACATGAAGTACATTTATGCACAAAGTCCATTAAGTTTCAATAATGTTGGCCAAAAGTATCCTTACCTAATTACTTTGTGGGTCAGGGATCTTTCTCCAGAATGGTTGCCACACATACCAGCATAAATATCTTGTAATACCTCTAGAGCCTGATCGCGGTCTAGACACTTCAAGGGAGGTCTAGACATTGACCTCTTGTACAACTGACCATGCTCATTGAGTGCAAATTTAGAAGCTTAACCTCGAAGGCATCGAGCCTCATTCTTGTCCTTGGGTATAGTACTTGCCTTAGATATAGTTTGATCAGGACCTGCCAAGAAACTACTACTCCTCTAATGGTTGTTATCAAATTTTCCTCATGGGGCCCAATTGATGGTTTATCAGAGACCAAAAATATGATCTTCCTATCCCTTTTCCCTCTGGTGGAGCTAGCAAATTTTGAAAGAGCATCTGCCTGCCCGTTCTCAAATCGGGGAACCTGACTAAGGGTGAACCGTTTGAATGATTGTTGTAACTGCCTCACTTTGGCTAAGTACCAACTCATCGTCATGTCCTTAGCTTTAAAATTTTTGTCGACTTGCTCAGCTACCAACTGGGAGTCTATAATTGCAACTAGGTGTTCAACCCCTTGCTCGAGCGCTATTCTCATCCCCATGATAAGGGCCTCGTATTCTGCCTCATTACTTGTGATAGCATAATCCAACTTTATTGCAAAATCATATTCTTCTGTATTGGGGAGTGGAGGAAAACCCTTACTCCTCCGCCGGATGTGGTCGAGGATCCATCGACGTGCATGGTCCAAATGATAGGGGCTTCAGGATTCTTGTCTGGCAAGTCGACTCGCTCTGCAATAAAGTCAGCCAGAACCTACGTTTTGATAGCTTTCAAGGCTAGAAGGTAATCTTGAATTCTCCCAATTCAATTATCTATTTGGTCAGCCTTCCAAATGTGTCCGGCTTTGTCAGCACTTATTTCAATGACTAGTTGGTCAATACTATAATAGAGTGAGATTGGAAGTATGGTCGCAATGTACAAGCTGCAATCACTAATGTTAAAGCAAATTTCTCAATCTCTAAGTAATTATGCTTTGGCTCGTAGAGTGACTTGCTACAATAGTATACCGATCGATGTGTGCCATCTTAAGTCGAGATCAGTACTGAGCTGTTTGATGCCTTAGAGACTGCCAAATAGACTTAGAGTACTTCTTCTAATTCAGGTTTTGCCAACATAAGGGGTGAGGCTAAGTACTGTTTCAGGTCAACCAGAGCCTAAACACACTGTGTAGTCCATTAGAAGCCCAATTTCTTAGCATTCTTGAGAATTTTGAAAAAAAGTAAGCTTTTGTCAGCCAACCTTGCAATGAACCTCCCCATGGCTATAATCTTTCCAACCAACCTCTAAACATCCCGGAATGTTCTCGAAGAAGTAACATCAAGAACTGCTTGGATTTTTTGAGGATTGGCCTCAATGCCTCTTTAGCTAACCATGTAGCCAAAACTTTTCCTCCCCGTACCCCGAACATATATTATTTAGGTTAAACTTTAAACCAAAGGCTTTCAAGATTGCAAAAGTGTGACCAAGGTTGAGCAAGTGATCCTAAGCTTTTTCTATTTTCACAATCATGTTGTCGACGCAAACCTCCATTGATTTCCCAATTTATTCTTTAAACATAAAATTAACAAGCCGCTGGTAAGTTGCTCTGGCATTTTTCAACCTAAAAGGCATAACCAGGAAGTAGTATAGCCTATTAGGAATAACAAAGGAGGCTTTATCCTTGTCTTCAGGAGCCATGAAAATTTGATGATACCTTTGAAATGCATCCATCATACTTAATAACTCACAACCAGCAGTTGAATCAACTAATAAATCTATTCGAGGTAGGGGGTAAAGATCTTTAGGACATGCTTTATTTAAATTCATAAAAACATTACACATTTGCCATTGCCCCTCATTCTTTAGGACTAGTACAACATTACAAAGCCAAGAGGGATACTAAATTTCTACAATATAACCAGCATCTAGGAGTTTCCTAACCTCCTCTTTGATGATCTGTGTCATTTTCGTATTGAATGTCCTCATTTTTTGCCTGACTAGTTTGTATGAGGGGTCCACATTAAAATGATGTACAATAACGTTGGGGTTGATTCCATATAGGTCAGATGCCTTCCATGCAAAGACGTTAATATTTTTTCTCAAGAAATCAATCATGAAACACTCCAAGTGAGGTCCCATGTCCGTTCTGATATGGGTTATTTTGTTAGGGTTTCTCTGCTTGAGCTCAATGGTCTTAAATTCCTCGACAGGTTCCACCCTGGTATTTTTCAACTTTCGCTTCTTTTCGGTCTGTGCATCCTCAAGTTTCGCTATGAGGGCGTTCCTTGAGGTCTTTAGTTGCAATTGAGTCTTCTGCTCGCTTGACTCAATCGAGATGTTATAACATCTCCAAGCCTCTTTCATGTTGCACAAAAGTTTGCTTGTACCTACTAGGGTTGGACACTTGACTTTCAAGTTGTAGGTTGACATAATTGTGCGGAATTTATTAAGTAGGGGTTGACCTATGATGATATTATAAACGAATAGGCCATCGACCACAAGGTAATTCACCATAAAGTCCTCATTCTAGGAACCTCTCCAAATGATGTTGACAGGTTTATTGACCCTTTTGGTATGATCTCTGACCCCCTAAATCCAACCAGTAGTGTGCGCATAGGTTCAAATTTTAGCTGGCCCATGTTTATTCTTTTTAAGATAGAAAGAAAGATGATATTAGTCGAGCTACCATTATCGATCAGGACCTTACGTACTTCAAAGTTGGCAATCTCATTAGTGACTACCATTGAATAGTCTATTTTATGATCGATATGCCTGCCCTCCAGGTGTGCTAAGTCACCATCAGTGAATGAGATGGGCTCTACACTTATCATAAGATGGAATGTTGTCTCGATGTGTGAGGCTTTAGTTAACTCGAGCCTCCTTTGAATTTATCTTTGGGCATATTTTGAGACCTCTCCAGTGGAACCTCCCGCAATCATATCAATCACTCCATGGATGGGTGGGTTGCTTTCTTTTCTCCTCCCTTCTAGGGCTAACCTACATTTCTCTATGGAGAGTCTAGTCAATTTTACCCCCTTTAACTTGAG
This sequence comes from Jacaranda copaia, assembly GCA_014898725.1. NCBI lineage: Eukaryota > Viridiplantae > Streptophyta > Magnoliopsida > Lamiales > Bignoniaceae > Jacaranda > Jacaranda copaia. The sequence continues at coordinate 295,835 of JACGDI010000821.1, forward strand.
AGTCCACGGCTATATACTTCTTGAGGTGGCCTTGCCTGATTAACCTCTCGATCTCATCTTGGAGATTGAAGCATTCATCTGTATCATGCCCCTTTTGCTTGTAAAAGTGACAACATTTCTTAGATTTTTTCATTTTCTTAGTCTCCGTTAATTTTTTGGGTTTTGTGAAGAGGTTATCATGCTAGATGGAATATAGGACCTCTCTCCTTGGGATGTTTAGAGGTATGTAGTCATGGAATCGCTTTATGGGAGATCAACCTCTCTCTTTGTGTTTTTGGTTGTCTCTTTCTTTTTGCTTTTTATCGACTTCAAAGAATCTGAATTTGAGCCTATTCATCTCCTCTTAGGTTATGTATCGCTCAGCCAAGTCAAACAACTCCTCCATCAACCTGGGATGTTCCCACACCAAAGCATTGGCGCACTCCATGTGTTTAAGCCCCATGAACAGTATATCAATCAAGAACTCGATCTTAAGGTTATCTATATTAAGAACCTCTATGTTGAATCTGGTGAAAAAATCACGGAGGGACTCCTCTTCACTCTACTTTATGGTATGGAGATGGGTGTGGGGGAGTTTCGCCTTCATCCTACTAGCAACCTAGTGTAAATATTTATCGCACAACTGGTCATAAGAATAAATCAACGATGGCTCAAGTTTCACAAACCAGCCAAGACTATGCCTTGGAAGGTGGTTACCAATATTTTAGCATGGATGTACTCATTGTGCCCATGCAACTGCATCTTGTGTTCAAACTATATTAGGTGTTCATTGGGGTCCATCGATCCATCCTACCTCAATAGACCAGTTGGGACCTTCACGTTGACAGCAATGCACTCATCGATAATATCTTGGATGAAAGAAGATCCTCTATCTTGATGAGATCTCTGAGGGCCCTTCGGGTTAGGCACTTTTTTGGTATTTCTCCTCGAGATCTCATTGAGGCACATATTCAATAGTTGGACTTGATAGGATACTTTCTCTCATTCCTCTCGATCAGCCAGGGTGGTATTCTGATCGAGGCTTGGCCTAGCACACTCAGCCTTATTGCACTACAGGGCTCGAATGGGCCGAGTTGCGAAGTCCACTAATTCTCCCATATCTTCACAGTAGTCTCACCTAGAGCGTTCGACCCTATCGCGATGTGAGGCTCTATTAAGTCGAACATGATCCATCGAGTCTACAATCTCTTCCCATAATTTTAGTCACCTTCTCTCCTCCTAGGGGCATCTAGGGCTAGATTCATGATAGGTGGGCGGTCGCCTAGATTCTTGGGGGTCGCAGCTATCTCCAGGAGACCTATCTTCTAGAGGCAATTAAGGGGTGGCACTGGCAATAGGGGTAGGCACTATTGTGTGCTTATTTAGTGTAGCAGATAGCTAGGCTAAGATCTAAGCAGAGATTTGCTCACTTATCAACTGCATTAACTGTGTCATGGTCAATGTCACCACTTGCTCCTAAAAGGCTCTGGGGCCTAGAGTGTGTGCCCCTAGCTGGGGTGAAAGGAGAGGTGGAAATGTGGACCTCCTATTCTCCTCCTTTCCTAACATGACTCTACATGTGTTTACTATTTTCTCATTGCGATCTCAAGAGGTTCGCACAATCGATGCCAAAAATGATGAGGTTGAAAGCTATTTATAGTGAAAGGGTACTATTTGGGATAGATTCAATCAAAGAGGTTGAATAATTCAACTGATGTCTTCTCGAGATCTGAGATCTACAACAGCAACATACGTTAAATTAGTCAAAGTACCCCCCGCTAAGACACTCCGACACTCAAGTCAATTCTGGTCGAAATAAAGTAATTGAATAGAATATAAAGAGCTTATAGCGTATTCGGCATTACCTGGATCGTGGTTGGCTATGAGGTATTTATAGCCTTCTCCTAGTGTGCGATTTGTCAAAGATGCCCTTACTAAATATATTGGGCTTTAGTTCTCACTAGGGGATTAATGATCATTCCAAATCTCAGTATTATTTCAAATGGCTTCATCTCCTATTTTTCAGGGTCAATAGTACCTATGGTAGGGCCTAGTTGAGTGCTATGCCTTGGAAGGTAGTTACCAATATTTTAGCATGGAAATACTCATTGTGCCCATGCAGCTGCATCATATATTCAAACTGCATTAGGTGTTCATTGGGGTCCATCGATCCATCATACCTCGATAGACTAATTGGGACTTTCGCATTGACAACAATGCGCTCATCAATAATATCTTGGATGAAAGGAGTGCTCTATCTTGATGAGATCTCTGAGGGCCCTTCGGGTTAGGTGCTCTTTTAATATTTCTCATCGAGATCTCATTGAGGCCGCCTATTCAACTATTGGACTTAATGGGATACTTTCTCCCATTCCTTTTGATCTGTCATGGTGGCGTTCTGATTGAGGCCTGGCCTAGCATGCTCGATCCTATCACGTTGTGAGGCTTGAATGGGCTGGGCTACGAGGTCCACCGATTCTCCTATGTCTTTGTGGTAGTCAAGCTTGGAGCGCTCGATCCTATTGCACTGTGTGGTTTGATTAGGTCGAACATGATCCGCTGCGTTTACAATCTCTTCCCATAATTCTGGTCACCTCCTCTCCTCTAAGGCTAGGTTCATAGTAGGTGGGCAGTCGCCTAAATTCTTGGAGGCTGCAACTGTCTCAAGGAGACCTATTTTCTAGAGGAGGCAGTTGAGGGGTGATACTGGCGATAAAGGCGGGCATTGTTGTGTGCCTATTTTGCACGGTAGATAGCTGGGCTAAGATTTGAGCAAAGATTTGCTCACTTATCAACTACATTAACTGAGACATGGTTAGTATCACCACTTGCACTTGAGAGGTGCTGGAGCCTAAAGCGTGTGGCCCTAGCTGCGATAGAGGAGGAGGTGGAGATGTGGACCTCTTATTCTTCTCTCTTCTTGACATAGCTCTGCGTGTGTTTACCATTTTTTCCTAGCAATCTCAAGAGGTTCCCACAGGTGGTGCCAAAAATGATGTGGTTGAAAGCTGTTTATAGTGAAAGGGTACTGTTTAGGGTAGATTCGACTAGGGAGGTCGAATAATTCAGCTGATGTTCTTCTCGAGGTTTGAGATCTGTAACAGCAACACACGTTAAACTAGTAGAGGTGCCCTTGGCTAAGGTACTCCAACGCTCAAGTCAATTTTTGTCAAAATAAAGTAATTGAACAGAATATAGAGAGCTTATAGCATATTTGACATTACCTAAATCGTGATTGGCTATGAGATATTTATAGCTTTCTCCCAGTATGTGATTTGTCGAAGATGCTCTTACGAAATGTATGGGCTTTAGTCTTTACCAGGGGGTTGATGGTCATTCCAAATCTCAATACTATTCTAGGTAGCTTCATCTCCTATTTTCCAGGGTGAACAAAACCTTTGGTAGATGCCTCCCTTCCAAAGGTGATGGTAGAGTTGGTAGCAGCAACTATACCAGCTATCACGAGCCATTAATGCAGAGGCATGCTGTCTGCTAGAGTAATAAATGTAGCGTGGATCTGAGTTAACGTCAGGGTTAGTTATCAGGTCGATATATAAATTGAACAACAAGTTTGGCTGGTCGATTTTGGAAAAAGTAGAATATGCTTGGAGAGATCAAGCTTCATGTCAATTACAGTCGGTTACAATACACTTGACCAAATAGTTAATGTAGAGTGTGTTGGGCCTGTTGGGCAATTCAAAACTGATGATGGGCCTATTGGGCTAAATGGGCATCTTGAACTATCTCATATCACATATATATTAATATTTATTTTTAATATATAATACAAATATATATATGTAGCATATATACATACACATATGCAACCACATCCCACCCTCACCCCCCACGACCTCCAAACCCCCTACTACGCTAAATCTGGCTATGGTGGCAACGATCACTTACTGCTATGGCAGCATAGTAGCGGCCAAATGGCTTGGCAACGGTTGCTGATCGGCCATGGTCGACGAATAAAAGGAGGGGTGGGGGTTGGGGGAAGAAAGAGGGGGTGGGGGTGGGGGTATATTTTTAGAATATAATATTTATTTTTATTAATTAATTAAAATTTTAATTAAAATATATAATTTTTACCTATTTATTCTAAATTAATAAAGTATTTTAAATTTTTTATCTTATTTTTAATTAGATATATTTGTTATTTAAATAATTTATTTATTATAGATATAATTATTATTTTAATAATTATTTTGTTAAATTATTTCATACATATTTATTATTTTAATATTATTTAAATCAATTAAATTATGTATATAAATTATTTTAGATATTTTTCACTATTTAATTTTTTTTAAATTTGAGATTTTTATTATTTTTTTAATTAATTAATTTTTAGTGTGTTGGATATTAATTGTTTTCATTTTTTATTTTTATTAGTAAATAAATTAAACTAAATTTAATTATATTATTTTAGATGTGTTTTTATTTTAATATTATAGAATATATAATTGAAAATTATTAAAATTATGGTCATATAAGATAATAGATTTTAATTTCATTTTTTTAATATTTTACTTATTTTCTTTCTTAATGAATAAGTAATTTCAACATAATCTAATTAAATTATTTTAATTATAACTATTATTTTGATATCACTAATCATCATGTAATCTAAAATTATAAAAGTTATTTATGTAAGAGATGAATTTAATATTTATATTTTAATTTTTTTCTCATTTTTCTTTTTAATTAATAAATAGTTTAATTAAACATAATTTGATTATTTAACTTAAATTTAAAGATTATTCAGTATTTATGAAATTTTATTAATAATAAAATATTTTTAAATTTATTATGTGTAATTTAAATAATATTAAAATTACATTCTTATGGTATGAAAAATATTACAAATATATCCAAAGATAATTTTGTCTTGCAAATAACTATAACAGAAACTATGGGGTATTTTCGGATTTTCATACAAAAATTTTGATAACATTAGCACTTTTTTGGATGGAAGTTAATGAATTTTAGAAAATATAAGATGGAGCAAAACCTCACGGGAGAATTTGTAATTTTATCAAATTTTTAAGTTTTTGAATAAATAGGTCAAACCTCATTAGGGTATTTGTAATTAACGCTAACTTTAAATATTAGCAGATTTGCCTAAAGTGTAGCAGAATGAAAGATAATTTCATGTGTAAATGTGAACCTGAGAGAATCAATATCAAATTTCCTTTTTATTGAAGAAATAATTGATGTCAAAACAACTATCCAAATCAAAAGGCATTCAAGCAAATTAAAATTTATTGAGCACCTCAGGTGGGTGGCTACCATGTTGAGAGACAAATTAGACATTTAAACTAGTTAGTTTGTAACATGGCAAATCTTCGTGGCCGAGGGACTTTGTACACTTACTTGATGGGATTAATCCATTAGACATTGATTGAAACTCAAATAAAGTCTAACAACACATATAACAGGAGCAACAGAAAGTTAGCTATGGTTTAAGTTGTAAACAATTCAGTTGTCCAAACTCCATTTTTACTAAATGCCAAAATATCCTCCACGAAGTAGTGTTATTTATTACGCTCGGCAGGGCAAGCCAACTGTACACGTGCTTTAGTTTCAAATGCTCTTGGGATTATCTAACCAAACCCCCCACGCCACCCCCGACCCCCCGGTGGGACTGAAAGGAGCATGCACGCATTGGGTCTGCGGAATAGCATAGACAGGCCAGCCTGTAATGTTGAAATTTTGTCAGGTGGCCATCAACAAATATATACGTATGCATATTGGTTGAAGAGCTGTGTTCCCACTGCCCATTAATACGATCGTTGATTCTTCAAAGAGAGACCAGTCGCTAACTCGTTGATTGATTTTTCCTTTCGTCCTCTGATGGTAATTTTGTCAGATATTAAAACATCCAGAGTTACACTGCAGCTAACCTTTCTTTCCGCCCTGATTGATTTAGTCACATCATACTCTATTTATAAATCTAAATTTGTCTGCCTCTCGTCCATGGCCTCTTCATAAGTCAAAGGTCTAGTTATTTTTTTCTTTAATAAGTAGTTAGTTATATTAATAATGCTAGAGTCTATCTCATTGGGCAAGGGCAACAGTAGGCATTCAGGCATTGTATTTTATGCAGTATATCTTTTGAATTTTAGTATTTAATGCTCCACTTCATATGCATAATCAACGGAATGATCATAATACTAATAGCAGGCAAAATGTGGATTACACCCCATGAAATCTGAAATTGTTACAAAATTCTCTGTGAAAAAAATAGAATCTAATCTACGGCTGCATGTTTGGTTTTAACCGAGCGAACCAAATGGTTCGGCCGGTTTGATTCAATTTTAGATTTAAAAAAATCAAAAAATTTGGTTAATCGACCGAAAAATCCAAAACTAAAACCGAATTGAACCAGCCACATTTTCTTTCTGTTTTTTTAACCACAAAATATGATAAAAATTTGTTTGATTTTAGCTTTAGTTAAAAAAATTTGAATTGAATTACTTATTTTTATAATACTAAAAAGTTTATTTGATAGAAATAGAATTAAGTTTGAAATTTTTAATGTTTAATAATAAATGTTTATATTTAGGTAAAAATTTCAAATATGCAAATGCCAAATAATATCTTTAATGCCAAATTAAAGACTTTTACTTCAAATGTTGATCTAATTATAAATTATGTCATTTCCACAAGATAATATGAAATGTCATTTCCAACAAAATATATTCTCTAAAAACCTATGGCTTCAATATAAATTAGTGATCTTGTCCTATAGCATTTCTTTTGCTTTGTTTTTAGCTTTTTGGTCCGACTAAAATTCGTGTTTATGAATTATGAGCTATTTTAAGACTTTCAACAACCAATTCTTTTTTAATTTCTTCTCTGAAGACTAAAGCATATGTTAATATATTTGATATATTTTGTATAAAATAATAAAATTAATTTTATTTTAGAAAACAATGACAGTGAAGTTTTATTTTTTCTTATCTAATTTTACTTCTTTTTTTCTCAATTTTTTCACTTTATTAAAAATTTCTCCTCCTTAGTCCTTTTTTATTTTATCCCAAAAACTTAAAACTACATTTGAAAAACTATATTTATTTATCTTAAACCTAAAATATTTAATAAAAAATAAAATTTAACAAAATCACTAGCACTTGCATTTGAATAATAAATTATATCTACAAAAAAAAATGAACCGATTTCGATTCAGTTTAAACTGAACCAAAAAACCAAACTAAAATTGGTTTCCATTTTTTGGTTCAGTTAATCGAACCGAAACCAAATTTTTTGATTTTTTGTTCGATTTTGGTTAAACCGAGAAAAAAAACCAAACCGAACCAAAAATTGAATTTTTCTAAAAATCAAAATCAAAATCTGAACTGAACTTACTTCTATTCGATTTTTTCGATTTTTGATCAGTTCGGTCGATTTTAATTTTTTCTGAACACTCCTAATCTAATCAATATCTCGTTTTTTCTTTAAATTACCTTACTTGCCCTAGATGCACTGTTTGGCGAAAAATGCCCTTGTGAGTGCTGTGGAAAATTTTGGGCATTGTCATATAATGTTTCCTCCACTGGATTTTTCAAACATTTGGCATATTGAAAGAAGAAAAGCACAAAATCAAAAAAAATCCCAAACCCCTCTCTTTCACTTTCAAGAAAAAAAGAAAAACTTTCTGCCCAATGCAAACCAAGTCAAAGACACCATTTTTTCCATCATTTTCTTCATTTTATTGTGAAGAAATCATCATCAATTGAAGCCCCCTATAAGTCGTCATGGTGCAAGAAGTAATGAATTTAATCCACTATAGGAGAAACTTTTTTTTTAGTAGTTTCTTGTGTGTAGTAGTATATGCAACATTTTTAGCCTTTCGTAATTGTGAGAAAGGGAAAAAAACTACCCTAAAATTGCCGGGGAAATGAATTTCTTATAAATTGTTGCAATTGATTTTAGTCTAACCATGTAGGTTAGGTCGTTGCCTTTTAAAACCTCTATCTTCTACCTCCTCTCCATTACTCTCTCAGTATTCTAGTTGAGTGTAATAGAAAAAAAAAAAAAGTAAAGCGAATGGCCTCCTTTTTATACAGGGAATTTCCATGGCCCTTTTTCGTTTATGTAGAGGATTGATTTAGTAGCAACAACGGCAGAAGCAAACCACCACTGTGAAAACCACGACAACTTTCATTATCTTCTCTCCATTTTTTCATAATTTGCTAGAGAAAGAAATCAAAAATCCATTTTAAAACCCTTCTTCATTTCACTCATTAAAAAGAAAGAAAGATGAATACACTCAAGAATCAAAAGATTTCTCAAATGAATTTTCATCTAATTTCATTCTCTTCTTCCTATCTATAAAGCAATTGGCATCTAAACTGGAGAAACTAGCGAAGAAAAAACTCGTTGTTAAGAACTCTTTGATAGCCAAGAAAGCTCCAACGACTAAGGGCCAATAGGGAGACTCATTGGTGGAAGAACTATTGCAGATTTTATTGTTTTAAGTTTTTCTTCTTCATTCTTTTTCTATTCTTAAAAGATGAGGAGTTTAGTTTGAATTTTCTTAAATTTTGAACAAAAATGTAGACCATGGAAAATAAAACTTGAAAAATGAACATCTTAATTTTAATTTAAACAAAAAAGTGTAGATTATGGAAAATAAAAACTAAAAAGAAATTTTAACTTACATTGATTTAAAAAGGGCCTATTAAAACCCTAAAGGGCATTTTAGATAATTCACATGCAAATTTACATTTTCTAGTTGCATTCTGAGAGCGTGCTTCACACCGGCAATTTGGTGTCAATTTCAAAAAAATACGAGTTATTGATCAAACTCCATTTTTTTCATGGGGGTTTTGTGGTAATTTTGAATTTCACATGGCATAATCCATCTTTTCCCCAACTGATAGCTTCTTAATGAACTCCTATTGAAGAAGATTATTTGCATTATTTAATTAATTCCCATTGAAGAATATTATTTTCAATATGAATGCAGTGATCAAAACTTTCATGCATGGTTTAGGTTTCTCAAGGTGAGGACAAAGTTTGTTTGAAAACAATTGTTTTGACGTCCCGTACCAAATTATAAGTTAAAGAATCAAATATGGGGAGCATCAAAACTAATTAAGATTTTGAGATTTGATTTATAAAAGTTTTATAAACTATACTAATAAATGAATTGACAAAAATAATATCCAATAGAATAAAATAAATACACCCAAATTTATATAATTTAGCAAAATCTACCTATTTTTTTTATTTATACATACACATATCAAGAGTCCATTCGAGCTCGAACCTATGTGCATAAGAGTTTATTTTTTACTATGAGAGAAACTTAACAATATAAAATACATCATTAAGTTTAATATCCAAACCCAAAAACAATTATTCTTGTGTAATTACAATATGTTGATCCCAATCTAACATATAGTTGCAGAAGTATGAAATAGACAAAAAATCAAACACAAAACAATAAAACAAAATAAGATTTAACATTGTTAGGCTTTAATTAATAGTCTAAAGGCCCATGCAGATAAATCTGCTCCATCTCACCATGTAAAAATGCAGTATTAACATTCATTTGCTCCAATTTCATATTAAATAGAGCCACCATATCAAGCAACACACAAATAGAAGTTTGTTTTACCACATGAGAGAATATTTTATGAAAGTCAATTTCCCGTCTCTGTGTAAAACCCATCGCAACCACTTGTATCTTACAACAAGCATCCTTAATCCTTGGGATTCCCTCAATCTTGAAGACCCACTTTCACCTAACTATATTTTGATCTTTAAATGTTGGAGATAGCTTTCATGTCCGACTCTTGTGCAAAGACATAATAAATTCACTCATGGTGATCAACCACTTCTTTGAGTCTAGACTAGTAATAGTTTCTTAGTGTGTGATTGGATTATCTCCCACAAAATCTTCAGCCATTTTCAATGTATAAGAAACTAACTTGGAGTGGCTAAACCACAATGGAGGTTTGATTTGTCTTCTCCCCTATCCCAAACAGGATAGTAATATTGTAGTTACACATTTTCTTGTTGCTATCATAGTAGTTCTAAGTTCTCACTAGCTATATCTACAACTTACCATCTATCAGAGGTTGAAGACTCTTTATAGACTTCTTGTGGAGTATCAATTTCTAAATCTACTTGGTTAGTGATACGCTTTTGACTACTCTCACCTTGTTGCTCCTTCCTCATTACTATAGACTTATCAAACATTACATCTCTTCTGATAATAAGTTTGAAACACTTGTACCAAGGCTAAATCTTTAATTATGTCTATACATTCTAGAAATATGCATTCCTTGCCATAGGTTGAATCTTCCCTTCACTAACATAATCATAAGCGGGACACCGGAATACCCTTAAATTTGAGTAATCAGTGGAAGAACCTTGTAACTTATCTAGATAAGTAATACAATTATTTGTACTTGACATTAAACTATTCACCAATTAGCAAGTTTTGTTGACAACTTGAGCCTAAAAATCTCTAGACAATCTAGCATTGAAAAGCATGTACCAAGGCCTCCAAAAGAGTTCTACTCATTCATTCTGCAACTCCATTCTGCTGTGGTGTCTATACAGTTATGAGGTGCCATATAATCTCTTTCTTATTTCAAAACTCTTGGAATTCCTTGTTGCAAAATTTCAACCCTTTGCCAGTCCTCAAATACTTGACCAACTTGTATGTATGCTTTTTAATAATGGTTTACCACTACTTGAATATCACAAACACTTCATTCTTGTGCTTCAAAGGATACACCCGAACACCATGCGAGAAGTCATTAATAAATATCAATATATATCTAGCATCACCATTTGAGGGAACTTCAGAAGGCCTAAACATTCTAAATGGTATAGTCCAAGGTGCCCTTGGCCATGTGAATTACCTTGTCAAACTTCATCATCCTCGAAATCCAACTATTTTAAGAAATTAGATTTCTCTACATCTTTGAGGCATCTATCACATTATATAAAATACAAAGTATTTCTTCAAATACTTTGATTTAATAATTCTAATACTTATGAGTCTATAAGTAGAACCTCACCAAATGGCTAAATGCCATCTCTTTTAATTGAAGTGAATTAAGTAATCTAGAACACATGCCTCATGCATATAGAATACAAAATCTAATTATGTGAAGAAGAAATAGTAAAAATATCTCCACATATGTCACAACAAATTGTCACCACCCCCAACTTTGCCATCATTATTCTTGAAAGAAATAATACTTCTTCACATGGCCTTTCGCTTGTCAGTTACAACACTACTTACATTTTTCTCTTCCTGATAAACATATCTCACTATTTGAAAATTCAAATATTATCTTATTATAGTTTAGTCTTGAGCAACTCATATAGACTCTTGTCATATTTCGTACTTTGCCTTTTTCTTCATGGGACAAAATATATGCTCTTATATGCCCTAAATATAGTATATTTTTATCAAGTAGCAACATCATCTCAAGGCTACTATATGAATTCTAGAATAAAATAAGAAATAGAAAGGTTTTATCTTTTTTTTTTCCAATTGACCTAATACACTAATTTATATGCTTCATGAGATTGTTGCCTTTTGCATCTTTAGCATATATAATTACCATTTCAAAAGCAACTTTATACATAAAGTCTTTCTAATTGACAACTTCTTCAACTTTGCCCCAAATCTTGGTGTCAAATCTTCCAAATCTTGATAACATTATTGATAATGTTGTTTCTTATACAAGTCAATAAAAATTTGGAGCAAGAACACAAGTGAAATGCAAATATTGGCAGGATGAGGCAAGGATCAAGTTGCTCTCTTAAAATGATTTTACAATCCCTTCTAAGATACTTGGTGTAAGTAAGGTTAATGGTTGTGTCGCCTATGGGATAAAACAACCTAGCCACAAGCTATAGCTCCACCAAAACCTACACCGTTAGGTGAAGCAGAAGCTACACCAGACACCTTTTTTTCTACGTTTGAGTAGAGATAAATTGGTTTTCTGTGTTATTGTGTGTTTTTGACAAGTAACTAGTAGCCTTTTATATAGTGGCAAAACAAATTAATCGTTATATAAAATTCAAATTAAATATCCTTTATAGAATAAAGCTATGTAACCACATAAACAACCATCGTTTTTAATTTTTTAAAATCTACAGCAAAAAATGAATGTCAATTTTTCAGGAAAAATTAATTTAATATAACAACCACCTAGCCATTTATGTGTAACCAAATTAGGAAGGAAACATCTAGCAAAATCTCCTAATGTCTTGCATATTTGAGAAACTCGTATCTCCTCCACTTTCCTCATTTCCTGCATGTCTATAGGGGAGACTTCTTTTTTATTTCAATACTAGTATAAGGAAAATAACACATGTATTGTATAGTTCAAGTTTTAATTTTTTATGCGGGATACATATTTTTATTGAAGTATCCAACAATCAAATTATTGTATATATATATATATATATAATTTTGAGTTCAGTTAGAGTATTATGTGTCATGAAAGTGGCAATGAATTTAAATCTTTACTTAGTATAATACAGTTCTAGTATTATAATCAAAGTAGATTTAGCTTTTAACAATGATCCTTGGGGCTCATAGAATTACAATATACACATGATACTCAAATATCTTAAACTCGTTTCTCAAGGCCACACATTAATGGCCATGTGTTTTATCTCATTTTTCATGAGTACTCTAGAGAATCAGCCTAATTCTCATAGGATGACGCCCCACTCCCACACTTATATAGGTGAGCTTATTGAGGATGTACTCGTTGTTCAAACATCCCACATGTATGGGCTATAAAACTCATTAAGCGATTAATATCTCAACCTGCCATATATGAACTTTTATGTATACACATGCACCATAAGGATGGAAAATAGTAAGTTGTGCATAATCTTTTTTTTATGTTGCTTCATTCATTCGTTTCATACTTAGACCTTGGGATCTCTAGTCCTTAGGCAGTTTTATCCTCACAAGCAACATATGTTTCTTTGGGCTCTAATCTAATCCTCTAATGCATTTCAAATTTGTTCTCTAGCTAGAGCTTTTGTCGATGGGTCTACAAGATCATCAAATGATTTTGCAAATTCAATAGCTATTGCACCATTGTTAATATATGATCTCATAGCATTGTGCTTTTGCCTAATCAATCTGAATTTCCCATTATAGAATTTGTTTTGCACTTTGCCAATAGTAGTTGCTATCACAACCTATTAATATAGATTGTGTTGGTTTCTCTGACATTAGAATTTCATATATAAATAAAGTAGCCAACTTGCCTTTTTAATGGTTGAGACCGAAGCAATCAATTCAGCCACCATGGTGGTTTTAGTTATAATAAATGACTTTTCCAACCAATGTAAAAATATAGCCAATAATAGAATAGGAATCCTTAGATTTTGAGTTTCAATCAACATCACTGTAACCTTCAATAGTAGCTATATGTTCTTCTATAGCAAACCATAATGCATAGTTTTCCTAAGATAACACATAACTCGACTCAATGTAATCTAATATTTAGAATTTGGCCTACAAGTAAATTGACTTAACACATGATCAACATATGTAATATGTGGCCTAGTGCGACCAATTGCATATCTAAGGCTATTAATGATATTAGCATATGATTTTTGATCTACCACATCAGTATAATTTACAGTAGGATGCAAATGAATAACATTATTGAAAGGTATGAATAACATTATTGAAAGGCGTACTAATTGATTTGCAATCAAAGTAGTTATATTTCTTTAATATTTTCTCAATGTAATGTGATTGATCAAAAAATATACCTTCACGTAATCTAGTTATTTTCATGTCAAGATCACATTAGCTTCACCTAAATCTTTCATATCAAAATTTTATTTGAGCAAAGTTTTTGTAAAATTGAAAATATCAATGTTGAAGCCAAATACTAATAATTTGTCAGCATACAAACTTATAAGGGCATGTAAATATTCTTTAAAAAAATAGTAGATATATTTATCACTATCATTGGATTGGATACCATTAACCAACATGCAATGATCAAATTTCTGATGCCATTGTTTGGATGCTTGTTTTAAGCTATATAGTGTTTTAATTAATTTCATACACTTTATTTTCATGACCAAGTTGCACAAACCCCTCAGATTGTTCCATATATATTTCTTCTTCCAAGTCTCCATTTAAAAAAAATAAATAGTTTTTACATCCATTTGATGAATTACCAAGTCATGAATAGTAGCTACAGTTATTAACAAGCGAATAGAAGTAATTCTAGTCATAGGAGAAAAAGTATCAAAGAAATCGATATCTCCTTTTTGCTTAAAATATTTAGCCACTAGCCTTGCTTTATATTTATCTATTGTACTATTTGACTTACATTTTTTACATAATATCCATTTATAGCCAATTCCTGCACATCTAGGAGGCAAGTCATCTAAATTTAAAGTTTTATTGGATAAAAGTGAATCTATTTCATGATTAATAGCTTTTCTTGATAAATCATAATCTAGAGATGTTAAAGCTTCTTGAATAGATAAAGAATCACTTTTCTATATTATAATTGTAAAATCAGGACCAAAATCATTATTAGTTCAAGCCCTTTTACTTCTTTTTAATTGATCATTATATTATTAATGCAGTCTTTGTAAAACCCCTAGAAATACACTATTTTGATATTTTATCTCAATATTATTTTCTAAGAATTTATTTAATTTTTGTATAATTTTTGAAAGTTTTGTGGGTTTAAACGTAAATATAAAAAGACTTAATCGTACCATTATTAAATTAGGAAGGGTTAATGTTTAATTTTTATAAGTCAATAGACCCAATATGAGGCATAATACAATTTGGTGGCCAAATTGAATCTAATCAAAACCTTTAGACTCAATTGAAGGCTGACCAAAACTTTTAGGGGTCAATCTACAATTAAGAAAAGATTAATTCTATGAAAAAACCAACCTTTCAATTTCAACCCCAACTTCATCTTTTTCTTCACTAATACCACCGTCCTTTTCTCCTCTAATAATGTTTTCTAGCGAATGACAAAACCTAACAAATTATATACCGTTTTGATCTTCTCAGCTCAAAAAACTCAAATATACCAACATCTTATAGAATTAACTGGTATAACAACCAAAAATTTAGCTCAAACGTTACAGCCATGATGGTAGTGATGGGTTCCTCTGTTTTAGCAACGAAAGTTCGAGTTTAACTACTAGGTTTTGTTGAGCATGACTCAAGGATCACAACGGTAGCTTGAACATCCAAAATGGACCATCAACGGTGAAGTAATTTGAAGAAAATCAAGTGGCGGTGTTGGTGGCGGGATTTTTAGTTTTCTGGTCAATTAACTGGCTGAACAATGTCAGAATCAAAAATTATTTAAGGGGTTTGTTTACTTGAGCTGAGGAGCACCTTTTGGTGGTGGTGGTGGAGGAGTTTTCCAGCGGCAGTGGCACGATGACAACAACTAGACATAATCTTTATCTCATTGCGGTTATTGTATACATGCGATCTAATCATTGAAATTCTACTTCATTTGTGAGAAATTGGTATAAGAATGATATTGTTGTTGTATGTAATTGCATGTATATGTTTATATATTTCAATCATCGTCAAGTCTTGTATTATCGTATATAATGATAGAAAGAATTGGTCGAAACACCCATGCATAAAAATTGAATGCCTTTGATTGATTAAATAGGCCTAGTGAATCTAAAAAAGGTATTATTTCATATAAACTATAAATTATATAGCTAACTAAGAGGAGAAGCCCTCGTTTATGAATTGGGAACCCAATTGATGATAATTGGCTTAATTGAAATGATACAGAACTAAGATTTGGGTTATGCTTGTACCATTATAGGTTTAAGGTAATCAAATTTGTATCATTATGTGATAAATTTGAGTGAATTGGGTTTATTAAGGGATTAAAATCCTAATTTATGTAATCGCAGTCTTAGGTGATAGATTAGATTTATAGATGATAGTTGGGTTATTGTAATTGATTTTGTGTAGTATTGCAAGGTTATTGCATAAATTAAAGACATGGTTATATTTTTTTACCTGTACAAATGTGCTTCCCATAAATATTTTGATATTAATAGTGCATTTGGTATGTTACCCTTAATAATAACGAAATCAAACCCTAAAATACAGTATTTATAGTAAAACGATTGATAGTAGAATGCTATTTATTTGAATATGGTTGTAAGGTCAAAATGAGAATTTTGACAATAAATCCATTTATTGATTAGGTGATAATGGGCTAGGCCCTAATGAATAGTAAGGCAAGGATATCCTTCTTCTGTGGAAATTAAAGTGAGGATCTACTTATCTGGTACTCATTTGAGTAGAGCAATGTTATTGTAATCAAAAACTCTGTGGTTTCGTTGATTTGATACATGTCTTTGCTATTGTTACTGTTATCGACTAACTGTCCTACCCTGTGAGGTTCTATTGCTTGACATTTGATCTGATTATCATTATTGCTACTTTGCGAATCCTGTGAAGTTTTATTTCTTGATATTCGATCTGATTATCATTTATTGATGCTTTTTGAACCCTATGAGATTCTATTACCTTGACCGTCATTACCGTTTATTGTTGCTTTTTGAGCCTTGTGAGGTTCTATTGACTTGATTATCATTCATTGAATACTGCTAATCTTTGAACTTATGAATTATACCATTGTTAAATCGTGTGTCGATACTGTTTGGAATCAACTAATTTGTTCTTGTTCTGGGACCATGAATGTTTCAGTTCTCATAAGTTATCATACCGATTGAGTCGTACCATATATTGTTAGCATTGTTGACTTTCTTGATTGTTTTGTCTATCATTGTTTACCATGATAGCTTATTGAATTTATATTGTGAAGGTCAATGCTCTGCCATGTTAACAATTGATTGATTGATTGATCGATCGAATTGACAGATATATGTACAGGAGAATTGTTAGGCCGAGTGCCTTGCCAAGTTGTTATGCTTGAGCTACTATTATCGCCAAGCTACTGTTATTGCCGAGCTGCCGTGCTCAAGCTACTAAATTGATTGTTTACTATACTGAAATGAACTATTATTGTACTATTATGGAAGCATAAGGATACTTTAATATGCATGTGGTATGTGATTACTACCTTACATATGTGATTGGGTTTGCTATTCTTGAAACTATATTCTGCTTAAGGAGCAATAAGGCTAGAGTGATTTCCCAATTTAGATTGGGCTAATGTCCTGAGCAGATAAACTGACAGAAAAACCTCCCATAGTAAAATGGTCGAGTTGGTTGACATCAATACCTCCCAACTATGATCAGTTGAGATGCCCCTAAACCTCCTCTGCAGGATTGGTTGAGTTGGTCGATATCGATACCTCCTGATGCAAATCAGTTAAGTTAATCAAGATGTTATGCCAACGATCACAGCTTTTGACCTAGCATTGCTAGTAGCTTGACCTCCTTTTATTGTTCTATTCTTGACAAAACCTTGTTCTTCTTATGCTAAACTACTAGTGATTACTATTTTTGAATCCTTAATTCTTGAAAGACAGTACATTATTTCACTTTGTTCCTCATTGAGTCCTTATAACTCATGCTCCCATGCCTTTCTTAAATGTTCCCAAACAAGTATGAACAAGTGAAGAATGAGAGCTGATGACTTGCTTAGAAGAACCATTTTATGATAGGTATTTGGATATCATCTGATCAAGATTACGGGGATTGAGACTGTGGACATGACTAAACTCAACTGAAAGACTTTAGCATGTGCATAATGTTGGTTTGTGGTGTTACTTTAAGTTAAGATATGCTGTAATTTATGAGACTTTGGAATGAGAATATATGCCGTTCACCTTGTATAGTTGACTTGAAGTTTGAAATTTTATTGCTTCTGTACTCTAAAATGATCTTTTTGGTCAATGCTAAGCTACTACCACTTGAGTTGTTAAATTTTAGGACGCTATGAAGTTTGTGAATCAAAATTGAATTTTGGAGGTGTCTTTCAGATTTAAATATTTGTGGAATAGATTGGAGTAGCACCTCTCGAATGGGGCGCTATAGTCTTTATCAACGTGAGTAGAACTAGTTAGAAGATCATTTGGAGGATTCTCAAGGCCCCCACTATTTTTCATTTTAAAAGGAAACTTTCATGGAAAACAGCATCTTGATTCAATAACAACATTATTTTCTAGGTCCAAAAAACTTTATAAGCTTTACTAGAGATGGCATAATCAATAAAGATACACCTAGTAGCTCTAATTTCTAACTTAGGAATTTTAGGATCTGAAATTCATACATATGCAAGGCATCCCAAACTTTGAGACAACTTAAATTAGTTTTCTATTTCTCCATAGTTCATATGGAGTGATTAAATTATGTTTTCAAGGTACTCGATTAAGAGTTTGCTTAGCTATTAAAATAGCTTCATCCCATAAGTTTTCAAAGCACCAAAACTTGCTAACATAGCATTAGTCCAATTAATTAATGTTTGATTTTTTTGTTCAACTACCCCATTAGACTATGGTGAGTATGAAGTAGTGACTTCGTGTATCATATCTAAAGATTCAATATAAAATTTAAGTATGATTGAATCATATTCTTCACCTCTATCAATTCTAAACCTCTTAGTTTTCCTATCAAAACAATTTTCAACCTCTTTAATAAACACAACTAATTTATCAAAAGCATCACTTCTATGTTGCAATAAATAAATATAACAATATTTAGAATAATCACCAATGAATGTAAATCTTTTGTCATCACGAGTCAATATTCCTTCAAATTCGCAAATATCATAATGAATTTATAACTTTAACAATTCGGTATTCCTTTCAACTTTAATATGGGGTTGCTTACTAATTCTAATCATGTTGTAGAATTTACATTTTTTTCAAATTCATTATGAAATTTAGGAATTAAACCTACATGACGCATATTTTTTTAGATATTTACAACTAATATGAGAAAGATGAGCATGCCACATACTAACTTGAAAAAACAAAAAAGAACAATATAAGTAGAAGCAGAAGCACCTTTTATTGCAACAATTAATTTAAACATACCATTACAAGAATATCCTTTACCAACAACAGTACAATCCTCAGAAAGAACAAGACTCTATGGTTTGCTTAAAATGAACCTTGTTGAGAAACTAGCCATAAACTAGATGAGTGTTTAATTATGTTTTAGCACAATAGTTTTGTTTTGTCAAAACATAACCACACATGCATTTATTTTCCCTCCAAAAAGCCACAACGGGTTTTTCCAAAATACCCTATTATATTCTTCATTATTCTCAAAACTTTTCCATCTTTCCATATGTATATCATATATATTTTATTATTATTCTTACAATAAAAAGTATTACTCAATTTTATTTCCACCCCAAAAATTATTAAAAAAGTATTGATTTGATGGCTATAATAGGAAATGTCTCCCCCCCAAAATATAAACAAATATACAAATGTTCTTCAAAGTAAATTTCTAACTATTCCCCAAAATATAAGTAAATATCCATTACATTCCTCAATACTACTTTCACATCCCCTAACCTCACTCCCAAAATTTATTTCTCCAAAACATATATTACAGTCACCTACAAAACATAACCAAACATTCCCCAAATTGTTTCTTATCTCAGGAACATGGAGAACATCCTTCGAAATAGCAGTGTGGCTAGTAGTAAACTTCAATTCCTCCTCTCCTATGCCCAGAACTTTGATAGTATGTGAATATGCAAGTAAAACTTTTTTATCCTCAGTTGACAAATAATTTTTAATTAAAGTTTTATCATGGCAAATGTATCTAGGCACTAGTATCTAACCATCATCCCTCATTATTCTCAAGCATGTTTAACTCAATTATCATAGCTACTAAAGGTTCTCCAATCTCTTGAGTAGCATAAGCTTGTGGCCCATAATTAGATTTCTAAATCTACAATATCTTGCCTTTTGATTAGGCTTGCCACAAACATAACAACCTTTCTTAGCCTCATTTTCAATATTTTTAGGAGATTATTGTTTTGAAGGATGTGCATTATGAGTTTTATTCTGACCATAGGTTTATTCAAATTGTAATTCTTATTGTGGCCATATGTGTTATTTCTCTTATTCTCCATATGCTTACCTCTAGGTTTCATTTAAACATTTATTTTCACTTGCTGATTCTTAGGAACATTCTCAGAGGTGAGAAGATATATCTTATCCATGCTTGGCTCACCTTTATCTTATTTTGTGGCTTCCTCCACTATTCGCAACCATGCCATGAGGTTGACAAGCTTCAACTCCTTTTGCTTGTGATGGAGCTCCTTTTGGAATTCTTTCCATGAACTTTCTAAGTTGTTAATTATCGCAGCAACCTGCATTTGCTCATCAACTTTGATTTCCTCGGACTTAGTATCGTGCACTATCATTTGGAGGTCGTGGACCTGTTCAAGAACAAATTTTTCCTCCACTATTTGGAGTTGAAATAGCGGCTGCAAGCGTACTTCTTCATACCCACCTCTTCAATATCATACTTCTTCTCCAGTGCTCTCTAGATTTTCCTAGCAGAAGAGTATGTGTTGTAATAGAAATCGTATAACTTATCTGATAAATAAATTGACTATATCACTTTTTTAGTCTTCTTCATCGATTTTCCACTTTTGCACAAGATTCTGGTGGTCTTGCAACTGTTGTTCATCAAAAGTTGATGTGTCTGTCTTCCTTGGGTTTTTATCCATAATGATCCACACCACCTTCATGAGTTTCAAATAAAGCAAAACCTTCTTTGCCCGTTATTTAAAGTGTTGTCCGTTGAAACGAAATGGTTTGTTTAACTCATTTGTTCCAGTAGATTGAGAGGTTGGCGCACTAGTGGTGTTCTCCATCTGGACTGCAATCGTCTTAACTAGAAGGAAAATCTATAGCAAGAAGACAAGTGAAATGGAAATGTTGGCAAGATGAGGCACGTACTAAGTCACTCTCTTAAGACGATTTCACAACCCCTTCCAAAATACTTGGTGCAACAAGATTTATGGTTGTGTTGCCTATGAGATACAACATTCCAACCACGAGCCGTAGCTCCTCCAAGACCTGCACTGTCTGGTAAAAGAGAAGCCACACTAGATACTTTCCTCCCTACAGGCTCGTGTGGGGAGACTTTTATCCAATAAAATCAAACCATACTTACACAATTCAATTATAAGTTTTTTTTGTTGTAAATGTTTAATATTTGTTTGCTTTGTCTCTTTTGCTCTGGTATCACTTGTTAATCTTGTTAAATAAGGATATCTTTCCCCCTTTGTTACTAAAATTAAAATTCCTTTTACTATCAAATTGTTAAATCCTAGAGTGATTTGCTATTGATGTTTTGTCCATAAAAAAATTACTCTCAATTTGCAACACCAAGGCCCAACACCATTTACTAGGCACACTGTGGATAAGAAATATAAATAAAGTTTGAAATTTAATTTATCAAAAAATTATAAATTATAGCAACAAATTTAATAATTAAAAATAAGGGTATCGCCTTAAAACAAGTATTTACGAGTTTCCTTAAAATCATGACATGTTGCAAATCCCAAATAATATACAATCACTCATATTGGTAGATGTAAATCATTTCATAATTATTTTTTAAAGAATTAGAATTTCTAATTTTACAAAACAAAAGGAAATATAAAAGTTTCTGTACTAAATTCTAATCAAACTTAGTTTTCAAGTACTAGCCAAATTCCAAAACTGAAAAATTCATAATCACGGCGGAGGGAGAATTTTTTTTTTTTAAAGGAATGAATTGAATTATAAAATAATTTAAGGAAATTATGTCATATATATAAGGAAAAATCATATACGTGATCCATGAATTGTTGACTGAAAGGGGGAAATGAGTGGCGAGAACAACTTACTTTCACTATAAAAATTAAGGCATCTGTTACTATCAATTTGTAACTTGATGCTAAAATTTCTGAACTTTTCTTATGAAATTGATCTAATCGAATTCGAAGGATATACTCTTATAGTTAACTCTCGCTATGGATAATTCATAGCTCATGATTATTCTTTTATATATATGTATTTTTTACGGATAATGCATAAATAATTTGTTACGTTTGCAATGGACATGATTATGAATTAATAGTTAATAATTTTTATTGATTGTTATTTAAAAATTACATTTGCTACAAAGATAATGTAATTATAATTTATAGTCCTAGCTAAGAGTGTTAGATGAGTTGAATCGACTTACAAATCTTAGTCGAGCCGGCTTGATTATAGCTCGACTTGAGCTTGAGCTCGAACTTGAGCTTTAACATGAGTCGAGCTCAAGCTTTACTTTAGTTGTTTATGAGCCAACTCATGAGCTTTTTTCTATTTTTAAATATTATTTAATATATTAATTAATTAATTCATGTATACATATATTAATAATTTACTTTTTTTAATTCTAAATATTTATTATATATGATTAAATAATTAAAATATATTAATAATTTAATATATATTTTATTAATAATTATAATTTAAATTATTTTATTATTTTATTATTAAATAATTATGAAATATTAATAATTTAATATTTTTATTTAATTTAGAATTTTCTGGTAAGTTGAGCTCAAGCTCAAGCTTGACTAATTTGAAGTTTGTGAGCTTGAACCTGCAATTCTTGTCAAGCTTGACTAACTGACACCCCTAGTCCTAGCCACAAGATCAACTTTGTAATAATTTTTTCATTATAAATATATAATTTTTTGATAGAGTTTTTGTTAATCCTTGATCATCTATAAAGTCAATTTGCTATAAAAATAAGTCCTACCATAAGTTTATGAAAGATTATAAGTTCCCACAAGGAAATTGGCTCAAAAGAGTTTTTTGACTTATAACTAGATAATTCAAAAAACAATGAATTGAAACTTTCAAATATAGCTAAAGTTCCAATGATAACTGAAACAATAAGTAACAAAGTAAATGGGACAATAAATTTATAAGCCTATACCCACTATCTAAGCCACAAGATTTAGGATTTTAACATGTACTTACTTTATAAGAGAATCATTACAAGAGTACAATAATCAATGATTGACTCCTCAACACCTCATAGGCAATGGTAAACACATAGCTAGCATATGGTTGAGGTTGAGAGAGAGTCTAATATAAAGATAGCTATAGCCTATAAGCACTGATCTTAATTCAAACTTCTATTGAGAATCACTCTCAAGCATCTTTTTCTTAGTTCAGCTTGCATCCTTTAAATACTATGAGAGTTTAAATAATGTGCTGAAACTTTTCCTTGATAGAACTACTCAAATTGTTGTGGGAATGAAGTTGTCAAAGACAATTTTTCCTTGCTAGTATTGATTCTAATCCCTTAATGAGTGCAAGAGTAAGCTACAAGTTAGGAGAACTTTGCCAATTTTTTAAAAGTATTGTATGATATTATAAAGGTGAAATACTTCGATAAATCCAATGTATATACGTGCTCTGTCGACCGTTGAATAAAAGGAAACATGAGTGACGAAAACCATCGACCCTATGTTATGTTATTCATTGGTCATAATGTAGCATTAGTAATATTACAAATATGTAATATTAGTAATAAAAAATAAGTGATAATGCGAAATTATCATTAAAGACATATAATTAGTGACAACGAGTTTCACAAGATTATTAATGATATTTTTTTTAAGTAATAACAATTTTTATTTTAATAGTGACAAGAATTAATATTTTAAATTATTATTATTATTAATTATTAGTAACACACGTATAATGACAATAAAAGTTATTATTATAATTTATGAAAAAAAATTCATATCACTAAATTGTCATTATAAACATGTTACTAATTGTCAATAACAACAACTTAAACATAACTTTTATCATTATATAATTTGTCGAAATCATTATTGTAACAAAATAAAAGTTTTTATCAATTAATATTATAATTAGAGATGACTTTTAATTACCACATATTCCTTTGTTACGATTTTTTTGAATTTATAATAGTGATACACGATCTACAATTTAAAAAGTCCTACTAATTTAGGTTTACAGTATTTACAAAGTATATCTCCAAGCTGAGAGCCATTTGGCCAATTCCCAACTATTTGTTTGGATGATGTGATACAATTTGATCATTTGATGTTTATACTTGGATCAGTGTAGCATGTTAAATATTTTCTAATTGAATTCCTTTTTTTCTTTCAAAAGCATTATTTATAGTGAGAACATATATAAGAGAAAACCCAAGGATGCAAGCAAAAAAAATAAAAAAGTAAAACAATATTTATTTTTGACAAATTTAAAACAAGTAAAATTCTAACAGATGATGATTTGAACCGGGTTTTCAAGTGGGTCCGAATATCGTAGCAAGAAAATTCCAACAATAATGGCAGGAAGCTTTGAATAAGGCAAATTACTTGTTGGATTTCTTTTTACCAGTTTTGGTTTTTGACAATCAGCTCTATTTCCGGGCAAAGAGTTGACATGCTCGCTCTCAATATTTCCAAACATAATTGTATGGAAAGAAATCTCCATAGTCATGTATCCATTTATAGCCGAAGGAAAAACTGAAGAAAAAAGAAAAAGTGGAGCCATGCATATTTAATGTCCTCTTGGTTTATTGTATTTGAACTTTGAATTGGTAAAGCAAGACAATTAATATCTGATATAGGACAGCAACCCCCAAACCCCGCTTCTTTTTTGAATTTTATTATGATCTGAGCAAAGCTCTGGGAAGAAATTTTCAGCAAAAATTGGGTGTGTGGTAGATTTGTTTATTTGTTTTTATGGTATATAAATCTATTCTGTTTCTTAGTTTGTTACCCTATTTGTGTTGAAGAGGAGCCAGTCAATATCTCTACTCTGAGATATAAAGAGATGGGGAGTCTAAGCTGATTGTGACCACACAATTAGGCTTAGACAGTGACCTCTCATTGTTGCTTACGGAAAGAGAGAGAGAGGGTTTTTTGCATTCTTTCTCTTAACTGTTGTGATTAAGTCCTCCTACTTAAGGATTTCATATTTCTTGCATTTTCTTGAATATATACAAATTATGCAAGAATCCTATCTAACTTTCTTCATGTACTGCATTTAGCGGAATCACTTTACAAACTTTTATCAAAAAATGGGCCTTCGCCTAATTTATCCCAAAATTAATTTAAGAGATGATGATTATTTAAAGTTATACATAAATATCACTACTTATATACTTAATTTATGTGGAACTGTAACACACCTTTGGTACACTTAAGAATGAAAATTTGAAATGCGGAATAATATGAAATGGAAGACTCAACAATATTGAGTAGTCCAACAATATAAATAAGTGGCTTTGATGCTGTATTAAAAAATAAATCTTGAATCTAATTTACCTCAAAATTAACTCAAAAATTGAGAATTATCTAAAATTATTTACAAAAATCAACACTCATATACTTAATTGATGTGGATATCTAACAACTTTTTCATTGATCAATAGTTTGTTGACTGGGTCTTGAGCTGAAGAAAAGAAGTTTCTTAATTTGAGGTTTCCAAGAAAAACAAAAGTATTAAAAAATAAAAATAAAAATGGAGGAGCTATGTGAAACAGAAAGGTGGTAAGATGAGTGAGACATAAAAAAGGTGTACTGCTTAGGGTTGACGGGTGGGTGGGGGAATTGAAGGGCTCAGACTTTTACCAGTTGTTGCCATTCTCAGATGTTAAGGTAGCAATGCATCGCTGGCCATTCACATAGTCCACACAGATAAATACAATTTCTTTTCTTTGTTGATTTATTCGTACTTGGGCCAATATCAGTTTGCTCCTTCAACTATCCGTGTGATACTTTCTCTTCTCAAAATTATAAAAATATGCCATTTATCTCCTCGTTTTATTTTTTTTCCAAATATTGAAGTTAAAAATATTAAAATTTTAATATTTTGAATCTAATAACATATAATAATTAATTTAAACTAGAACAATTAGGATAACAATAAAATATGATTAATTTTTGTTATAATTATAAAAAATAATTTGTAATAATCAATATTTTTCGAAATATTGCAAAAGGTTAAATTTATTTGAGAATAACATAATTAGATAAGTAAAGAATATCTTAGAGCACGAACCAATTTTTCCGAAGAAATTGGGAAAATAGTCCCCTCATTTTAGGAGAAAAGTTGCCTCTTCATTAAGAAACTCAGAGTGTGATCATTTAAAAGAACACACAATTTTTTAAAAAAGAATCACAAGATTATATGAAGAAGCTGATTTCCTACTTGATGCTAGAAGTTTTCATATAAAGACTGCAATAATCGAGCAAAATTAGAGTATTTTAAAATTATACATGGATT
>JACGDI010000821.1:322106-348103 GCA_014898725.1 Jacaranda copaia
GGACCCACCCCAACCTATTAACACTATAAAAATTTATGTTAATCATATATGTTTTTCTGTAATACATATTTATCTACATTTAAAGATATACATATTACACGTATACCCTATACATATTATAATGCCCCGGTCAGGAGGCGCTTGCTTCTGATTGAGATGCTACCTACCTTATACCACCATTATTACCAAAACAAAAAAATATGCTCCTCAGAAACTTAAATATAATTAACTTCTACAACAACATTTATCAGGTGTCGAGTTCTAAATCAAAATGTCCTGAATGGCACTTAACACTTCTATCACCCTCATTATCTCATGTGTTGCCTGAGTCAGTCTATCTTCGTTGCGTGATTCTATTTGGGGTTAAGAATGAAAGAAACAACAAAACAATGTAAGTTCAAATGACTGAGTAAGATAATTTAGTAATGACGACAAAGTGATAATTTCACAACTAACCTTTAAGGAATAAGTAGGAGCATAAATATTATTAAAATTGTGAGACAAGGTTTTATTCAAAATTTAAGGATGATCCATCCCATTACTGTCCCATACCAGTGATGAGATTTCACAAAATTTACTATCTCTCGCTGGGGTTTTTAAATCATAAATATTGAGCTGAGAAATTGAATAGAGGATATAGGCAAGGAATAAAAGACAAGATTAAATAATATTAAAGACAAAATCCATAATACTTTTACAACACACGCCGTTGGTAGTTCTCCTACCTTGTCTCTCTACTTTCAAAAGCACAAAAATCTTTATTCTTCCAGCCCAAGTGATCAGCTCGGATATTCATAAATAGATGGCATGGTCAGCTACATGCCTTATCCTGCTCATATATAGTACCTCCAATCAACTATGAGACAGGATAAACGTAATAAGGTATCGGGCGAAGACTAGCCATTGTCGGTCCATACCGCCCGATTGTCTTTTAGTATTGATCCCAGGGCCCACCCCTAAGGGTATCAGTAATTAATTTAATATTTATGATCAGTAATCAGTGCTCAACAGCATTTTACAGCACAAATTAAGTTGCCATGTTATCATAAAAACTAACTCAGCACCAGGCTGGTTTTCAAGAAGACATGGCGATAAAATATATATTTTGAAATTATTTTCAGCTTTCTCAACACAATCACTAATTTAAGATAAAACGATGTCAATATGGAAAGGCGATGTGAAGTACTATTTTTAACACATAGATCGAAAGAAAGCAAATGAATAGGATATAGTAACAAGTATCTATATTCTTTCCCCAACAAAGAGTCTCATACTATTAAGCATAAACTCACTTGATAAATGCAGAGGAATTCCTACTCATGGTCACTCAAGTTATGGCTTCCTAGTCAGCCCAAGAATTGTTATAAAGTAACTTAAGTTATCATACTATCAATCCTTTGATTCTCAACTATAAATATAACAAACATCGTTATCAACTTAAAGGTATTCTGACATAGTCTTGATAATTCATAGATGTTTAAGCAGTTCATGACTTTGCTTCCCACTTGAAGTAAAGTTCAGAGTAGATAACCATAACCCAACATTGATTGTGATTTCTAAATCAAAAGTCGTAATACATTTAAATATTCTTGTCAAATTCCTCAATTACTCTAACTGCTCAGTCATAATTCTCAAATTTCATGTCACACAGAAGTGCAAGACAATTACCTATCATAGTTTTTAACTTGAAAAGTCGGTAAACTGATTGTTACAATCTTATTTAAAGTTTCAACAACAATAAGATAATTCTTCTGAGTCAATTGAATTCAATACTATATTAATTATAAAATTAATCCATAACCTTAGGTTGAATCATGGTTCAATAATCTTAGTTTAGGTCACAGTTAACTTCATCCAAAAATTTAATTACATTTAATAATTTAATTGAATTAAAATTCAATTATTGAAATTTACCCAATTTAGATCGAACTGAGATCCAATCTTATGCCAGAACTGGTCCAAATGAGTTTGAAATGTAAATCTAAACAAACTGCTCAGAAATTACTGACTCATGCACTACTGCCAGACCACCATACATTGCTACCGGAGATGGGAGCTGCCACCACCACCGGGTGCGCCTCGATGCCAAGAGTAAAATGCCCTAACCAATTTTTGATTTTAATGATGATAGGCCGATCAATTGGCCGTTCACGCTGCAACCAACCCTAGTCTCTGCTGTCAACCGCTACCGTCAATTCTCCCCCACCGCCCATCGAAATCCAAAATTAAAGCCAACATCAAACTACCCACCTTTTCACGACCAAAACCCATGAAACGTTGTCTCATTTTCATTGCTAGAAGCGACGAAACCACCACTACCACCAAGCTCCATCATCAGGTTGCATTTTTTGATAATTTCATCGATTATTTTGGTGAATATTAGTATGGTTGGGTTCTTCATGAGGAGAGAAACATTTTGGAGTAATAGGTTTTGGGCTTCATAGCTGTTCACCGGTGGTTCACCATTGAGGTAAGGGTTGGGTCAATTTTGAGAATTAGATAAAAATTCATCCTTAGTTGCATATATAGAAATAACTTTCAGCTTCTTACAAATTGACCCTAGAATTTCTTGACCGACTTCAATTATGCCCCTGGGCTTTTATTTGCTTTTTAGTTCAGTCCCTAATCTTCCATTTAGCCCTTTAAAGTTTTATTTTTCACACACTAACCCCTATCCTTTTTTTATTTTAGTCAACTAAGCCCTAATTTAATTATTTCAAAGTCCTCTAACTTTTAACTTCTCCACATTAGCCCCCTAAACTTCATAATTTCGTGCAATCAAGTCCCCCTTTTATTTGTGATCCAAACAGTTGATTATAAATATTTAATTATAAGTTGAAATTAAATCAACCCAAAATTAATCGAGCTAAATTATCGATTTCACATTTTGTAATATTTTATGATTTTAGAATTTTAGGTGTTACACACATATATAAGTGACAATATTACCATAATAAATAGTTAATGCATTAAATATTTATTGAAATAACAAAAATATTAGCAATTTATAATCTTTTGAGAATTAAAACACAAATATATAAAATTTTTAAATAACAAAATTTTTTTAGCAATATTATTTTTTCATAATCAAGAAGTTATTGCAATATTACTTTCTTAAAAAAATATAATTCAATATTTTTAAAATTAGAAAGAGTAGGTTAATAGGCCTAACAGGTCTAACCAGCTAGGTCTTTAGTCCGAGGGCGAGCCAGGTTCTAGTTCCATAAAAATCTTAATGGAGCAAGTCTTGAGTTTTGACAAATCCACTCTAGTCCCATCTTGTTGGCATGCATGTGCTCTTAAGTATGATAGCACTCAAGTAATTATAAGTAGTGCTTCATTGGCTTATGAGACTTATTCTTTTACATCAAGTAGTAGTAGTGATGTGGCACATCCATCTTATAGCATCCTAACTTTTGTGCTAACTGCTTTGTATCTCAACAACTACATCCAAATGAGTTAACACCCATACCCTCATTTATGTCGTTGTTCAGTCAGTCAGTTTCTAGACTAGTGAATACTAATCTTGGTTTAGGATGAGGAACAATGAGATATGATTTTTCAACACAAACATGCTACTCATTTCATGCATTGCCAGTGGTGTTCCCAAGTATGGGCATGGGGTATCATGATTGTGCCTCATCAAACTCCACCACGGCATTGCCATGACATGATTTTAACTTGAATGCTACATGCATTATTCATTATTATTCATGATTATCAAACTAAAGTTGGTTTGAGTCACCATCAATCACATAATACTACATACAATAAAAGAGGGTGACAACAAGGCATTGTCATGACATGGTTTTAATTTGAATGTTATACGTATTATTCCTGATTTTCGAACTAAAGTTGGTCTAAGCTATCATTAGTCACATGATGCTAGAGATGGTAAAGGAGTGTGACGAAAAGAAAAGCAAGGTTGTGGCATTTGAGGCCATTTTAGGGCTATCTTTTACATGCTTATGTGCACTTTTGTTTTTTTTAATTTAACATGGGTATGTTTTACATGTTTATCTTTTCATCAGTTATATACTTGTTCTAGTGCTTCATTCATACTTTTACAAGAATGCACATAATTTAACACGCCTAATAAAAATAGCTACTACAATAAAAATACAAAAACTTAAGACATAAAGGACATCCTAATAATTCTCTTTATCTAACATCTCAATATTTGACCTATAAACATGACCAATGGTAAGTGTTAGTGGAGCTCTTATTTTATTTATTAATCCTCATGATGTATAGTCTTTCAATATTAGTTGAAAACTATAATGGTTATGCATATAGCCATCCTATTATTTTCTTCGCGTATCGGATTAAGAGCTACTATTTCTATTGAGTTTGTGTCTTAGACTATGGTGATGGCTACCATTAAGGACAACAAACACAAAGATCACTACTTTTCATTGCAAGTATATCTTGTTCTTATGCACAATATTGCTATTCATCCTTTATTATTGTTAAATATAATGTAGTGTGTCTTTGATTTAAATCTAATGAATGACAATAATTATCATTCAGGAGCCAAGTACGTCCTATGACCCAAAAAATATTACTTGGAGTATAATAAAATGATGATGCTTTAGTAACTCCATTTTGATGAATTAATAAAAAATTTTCAAGCTACATATTTGTAGACAGTTTATCATTTAAAAATGTAGCATGAGAAATATGTGTAGCCAATAATGACAATAGTTAGCATTTATTTCAACTAATACTATTACATAGGTACGTAAAGTGTCATACCTATGAAACTAAAGTGACCTTGAAATGTCAAAATCTTATCCAAAATTAGGCATGTGAAGTGCCAGTGTAAAATTACATAGTATCATGCTAATCACAGAGTGTGCAAGATTGATAATAACTATACCCTGCATTTATTTCAATTACTATTATTGTTGTGGCTCATATAGCATAATACCTATGATATTAAAAAGTTGCTTGAAATGTCAAGGTCTTGCCCAAAATTAGGCACGTAAAGTGCTAGTATATAATTATATATTGCCATACTAATTATGAAGTGCGCAAGCACTATAATAACTGCATTATGCATTTATACCAACTAAAATTATTATTGAGGCACATAAATTGTCATACCTATGATCTTAAAGAGAATCTTGAAATGTCAAAATCATGCCAAGAATAAGTCACGCGAAGTGTTGTACCTATGACCTTAATGAAAAGCTTGAAATATTAGAATCTTTCTCAAAATTAGTCACATAAATGCCACCGTATAATTATAGAGTTTCGCACTAATCAAGAACTGTACAAGGTTGATAATGACTACATTTGATTACGGTATAGCCTAAAGCTTAGCGAAATGTTGGCCTAGTATTAAGTCGAAGTAAACCAGGCGTAGGCTTAGATACACCAATATTGAAGTTTAGATTGACCTTAGAGGTAGATCCTCCCAACCATAGAGGTCAAAACATGCAACCAGTGAGGCAACCATCTAACAACAGGAGCAATAATGACAGCCCTTGCCACTCATCACATAAGCATTAATTATAACCAAACCACCCTCCTATCCATATTTAATAGCCCAGACAACACATCACCTCCACATTAATGGTAATAAGGGCATTCATAATTGTCTGTCAGTCACAAGCATAATGCTTTGCTAGTTTAAATTAAAAGACTTAAATTACCCCTACCCAAGGAAAAAAAGACCTGACCCATGTTGGGGCTAAGACTGTCTTTTCCACTTCTTGCTCAGCACTATAAATACCTTCCTCTCAAAAATAAAGATATGCTTTCAATATATGCTAAACTATTACTCTATCAAATTATTCCTTGGTTGACTACTAACTTAATCATTTGAGGGTCTTAGCTGAGGACCCTCTTAGCTAACCTAATGTTTGTTCACTAGTTGCAAGTTTAACTCACACCTCATTTCCTTAACCTATCTTTTTGTTCAATTTAGACTACCATGTCAAACTAAGAAGCCCATCTTACCAAAAAAGATCATCAATACTCTACATTAATTTTGTTTCAACTAATATTATTGCTAAGACAAGTGAACTATTACCACTAATAACAAAAGTGTTCTTAACTCCTTTGTTGTATTCACTTTTTTCACCTAAAAATACACAACTCAATAATTTCATAACTGACCTTAGAATCTTTTTATCTTTACAATTTCAACTTAAAATAGGAGATAATCTTTTTTTTAGGCATAGATACACATAGTAATTAAGAGATGACCAATTTGTTGGAGCACAATGGAAGCAATTTAGATATGAGATTTAATTTATCAGGAATCCACAAATCACACTCACAAATTTAATGGCAAATAATACTCGATAAATAGAAAAATAAAATAGACATAGATTTGAGTGGTTTAACAAATTCCACCTACCTCTATGGGAGTTTTCTTTCTTTCACTATAAGAGAATTTTATCAGTACAACCAACCGTTGAGTTTTGTATAAGTAAACCTAAGACAAAATCCCTTTGCACAACTACTCTCATAACTACTAAAGAAATACTCACTCAACCCCTTTGTATTGCCCCACTCGTAACTCAAAATAACTACTCTAGGAATATCATGAGTTCCATGAATATTCTCCCAAGTAATCAAATAAATGCCTCTATTTATAAGAGAAAACTACTCGACTACTTCACTACAAACTAGGAAACATAATACAAGAAGAAGTTCTAATTCTAGTCAAACTTGGTCTCTAGATAACCAAGTTAAATCCCAACAATCTCTATCTTGACGTAGTTTCTCATCTCAACAATTGTTCATAACTCCATTGCAAACCAAATTCCATTGGCCTTCAAATCTACTACTACACATGTTGAATTAGTAAAGTCCTAGCATAAACTAACTCATCCTGGCCAATGTACATGTACAACCTAATGTGTGATTTTCAGGACTCCACCTCCAATGAATATTCACAACCCTTGGAATCCAACTGGCTTAAAGGAGATTAGATTATTTCATGTTTTTAGGACATAGGTCACACCACCTAAAGTATGAATCACTCCAACAACTATTTTGATTTTTACCACTCTAATACCCATGACCCTCAAAGTAGAATCATCACACAAAGACAAATTACCTATCTGTCATGATTGAAGTGACTTAGAAATAATCCTCCATGAAGCAAACATGCATTATGCATCTAAAATCCAAAATCTAATCATCTCTATAACATTAGTGATAATGTTGTCTGCAAAATAAAGTCAAATCTTCCTGCTGAGAATCCTTCATATCTGTCAGCTTTTTTTACCTTTCCTTTAATGCATTGCTAAGTATTATCGAATTAGGAGATACTCCACCCTTTTTTTTCAAAGAGTGAAATTTCCTTTTGCCATCAAGTTTTTGAACTATGAAGTAATTTACCAATGATATTGCCCATCCCTGAAAAATTAAATCTCAACTTACAACCCCAACCAAAGCTTTGATACCAATCTTGAGTGTGCTTTGAAATTCTAGTTGAAAATGCTGAAAAATGGCAAAAACAGCAAAGAAAATGCTAAAATATAGTATGGAAATAGGTAAGTTGATGTCAATGCAATATGATGAGGTACGCCTCAACGCACATGTATAAAATGTTATGTGTCAAGGCATAAGGAAAATACACCTAGGCACAAGTCTAGGCAAAACGTTTGCAACTTGTGCCAGAGAGCAAGAAAGCCATGGTCTGGTGTAAGTGCCTTTGTCAACTAAGAATGCTTGCGTACCATAGTGCAAACTTTATATGCCTTGGTGTGATACATTTTGCCCTCTTAGGGAACTTGCACGTTAGGGTGCAAATTTTGGGTGCCCTGGCATGATACACAAGGCCTATAGCCAATTTAGCATTTTTGGGGTATTTCATCCTTGTCATTTCATGGTTTTCATAGTGAACTCTGTTCAAATTAGTTCAAAACTATTTTTGAGATATTTTCTCTCTAACGGAGGTTAGGATAAAGGTATTTTGTGTTCTCGTGAGATTTGTAGGACTTGTATTTGTATTTGGAAGTTAATCTGAGATTAATAAATTCATCTCTCTATTGCGTGGAGTAGGCACATTGCCGAACCACATTAATCTTATGTTCTTTCATTGAATTAATTTATGGGTATTC
This sequence comes from Jacaranda copaia, assembly GCA_014898725.1. NCBI lineage: Eukaryota > Viridiplantae > Streptophyta > Magnoliopsida > Lamiales > Bignoniaceae > Jacaranda > Jacaranda copaia. The sequence goes on from JACGDI010000821.1 coordinate 330,188, forward strand.
CCTAATTATTGTTACTTGGTCTTTTCGGATTACAACAAGCTGCTATCTGAGGCTAAATTGACTAAGATGTTTGCAATGAATACGAGGTAGAGAAATTCAATAGGACAAACAATTTTAGGTTGTGGAAAATGAAAATACTCGCCATTCTATGTTAACAAGGTTTGTAGAGAGTGCTAAAGGGTAAAGATTTCTTGCTAGAGATGCTTTTAGATGAGGACAATGATGAATTGATGGCAAAAGTTTATGGTACTTTGGTATTATCACTATAAGATAATGTACTAAGAGATGGGAGTGTAAATAGATATTAAATAGATCGAATATACTATTTTTACATTTGTATCCATTTAACTTTTTGAATCTTCAGATATAAATACAGATTTGATGGATATTTTAAAATAAAATCCAAATTCGTATCTATCGGATATCAGTCGAATTTGGATATATCTGTATTCGATTATAAATATTTAGATGCATTTATATTTGATTAAACTTACTCGTATTTGAATTATTGTCTTGATCTATATATTCAATGATAATTATTTAAATATATATTTACAAATATCCAAATATATGAATCTACGAACATATAACAAATATATATTTTAATTAATAGAATGAACTATACAATTTCATTAAAAAAAACAATCAAACAAATAGCATAATTTCTAATTCATAATTGACTTTATAATTGATTGTTAGTACTAATTAATATCAATAGTGGCATTTAAGTATATTAATTATAAAGTCAACCAACAATAATTATGTTGATTAACTTTATTCTTCAACTTTTTCTCTATATTACTATAATTTTTTAAATTTATTCTTTTTTCTTCCCAATTCTTCAATTATAATTTATATATATGCATATATAGATTATGAAATTTTATTGAAAAATATAAATAATATATTATTTAATAAATATATATTCGAATCGAATATTAAATGGATCGGATATACATTTATCATATTCGTATCCATTTATAATCGGATATCTACTAATTGAATAAGGATAATATTCATTTTAAATGGATGTGGATAAATATTTCATAAATGAATATGAATGCAAACGGTAAACGAATTTTCAAATATCCATTTACATCCCTACTAGTAGAGGTCGCTGTAAAAAGTACACCAGCAGAATTGTGGTCTGTATATGACGAAGTCCTTTATAAATTGATTGTATTTGAAATAGTGGTTGTGCACCCTCAGGATAAAGGAAGATACATCTATTACTCAACATATTGATTATTTCAATAACGTGATACTAGGTCTCGCTAATATAGATTTGCAAATTGAGGATAAAGATCAAGCATTAATTCTTTTGTGTCCTCTGCCTACATCCTTTAAGCACTTGATTACTACTTTATTGCATAGGATAGATACAATATCAATTGAGGATGCGAAGGCCTCATTGAATTTGAATGAATTGAGAAAAATTGTCCTAACTAGTAATGATAATGAAAGCAACGAAAGATTGGTTGTGAAGGGGAGATTGAAAGAAAGAGGAAGGAGTAAAGGCTAGAAATAAATTATCTAAAACCTAGAAAGGCGAAACATCCAAGTGAATCTTCTTATCGAAAATGGGATAACATTGCTGGAGTTATTGAGTATGAGTTTGATAAAGTACTTGTTCTCAATGTTATTGAGAGTTTCTGAATTTTGAATGGATTTTAGATAGTGGCTATTCCCATCATATGTGCCCATGAGATGATTGGTTCACTACTTATCGCAAATACGATGGTGGAGAAGTGTTTATGGAAAATGATGCATCTTATAAAGTTGTAGGGATTGGCACAATGAGTACTAGAATGCACAACAAAATTATAAGGACACTGATAGATATGCATTATGTTCCTAATTTGAAGAAAAACCTAATCTTGTTGGGTATGTTGGATAATAATAGGTGTAAAGAGCTCGAAATGGAGTTCTACTAGTTTCCAAGGGTGCTCTACCAATTATGAAGGGGCAGAAGATAATTGACCTTTATATACTGCAAGGATGGTATAGTTTCTAGTGCTGTAGCAATTTCTTTATCAACTCAATGATACCATGAGGTTGTAGCATATGCAGCTTGGGTATATGAATGAGAGAAGAATGTTATAGTTGAGCAAATGGGGTTTACTTTGTGGAGAAAAGACTGGGGGGTTGGATTTTTGTGAGCAGTGTGGTCTTGACAAGCAACATAAGGTGAAGTTCAACATGACAATTCATATAACCAAGGGCATCTTGGATTGCATTCACTTAGATCTTCAGAGGCCTTCTCAATTTCCCTCCAATGGTGCTAGGTATATGCTAACATTCATTGATATCTTTTCATGGAGAGTACGAGTGTACATGTTTAAGTATAAGGATGAGGTATTTGTCAATTTTAAACAGTGGAAGACCTTAATTGAGAAGTAGACTAGGAAGAAGGTTAAACGCTTGAGGATTGACAATGTCTTGGAGTTTTGCAACAAGGAATTTCAGGGGTTCTGTGATAAGGAGGAGATTGGAAGGCCTTTCAATTGTTCATACACCACAGTAGAATAGAGTTGCAAAATAGATAAATAGGACTACTTTAGAAAGAGCTAGATGTATGCTCTTTAACATCAAATTTTCCAAGGATTTGTAAGCTGAAGATGTTAATATTACTTGTTATTTGGTGAATAGGTCACCATCTACTGCTTTAGATTGCAAGACACTAATGAAAGTTTGTTTATGGTCTCTTGTTGATTACTCAAATTTAGGGGTATTTAGGTGTCCGGTCCATGCTCATGTTTATGACAGGAAGCTTGAGCAGAGGGCAAAGAAGTGCATAATCCTAGGCTATGCAAATGGAGTCAAGGGTTATCATTTATGGTATACTAATAACAAGGTCTCCAAGGTAAATATCAACAGGGATGTGACATTTGATAAGTCTATTATGTTGAAAAAGGTGGAGTAAGATAAAAGTAGTCAAGAAGGCGTTACAAAGAAGGTAGAGTTTGAGATTAACACTATACAAGTTTCAAAAAGAGGATAGAAAGTTGTAGATAAAGCTGGTGAGAACTCATTATTAACTAATTGGCTGTAAGAAACTGATTAACTACAGAACTATCGTTTAGCTCATAATAGAGAGAAAAGGTAGATTAAACACCACATCAATTTGCATATTCAAATTTGGTTGCTTTTGCTTTGAGTTCAACTGAAGAGTTTGTGGGTGAAGATCTAATTACATACAAAGAAGCCATTTCTTATCCAGATTTTGATAAATGGGCAGGTACTATAAGTGAAGAGTTGGAGTCTCTACAGAAAAATAACTCATGGGAGTTGGTTGATATACCTAAAGGATAAAGAATTGTTAGATGCAAATGAATCCACAAGAGAAAAGAAGGAATTCTTGGGTAAAGATGCTCGCTATAAGGCACGATTGGATACTAAGGATTTTATGTAGAGAGAGGGAGTTGACTTTCATGAGGTGTTCTCTCTAGTTGTAAAGCATATCTCCATTTGCATGTTACTTGCCATGGTAGCTTTATTTGATATGGGTTTTGAGCAAATGAATGTGAAAACAGTATTTTGCTTGGTGAGTTGGAGGAACAAATTTACATGAGTTAACCAAAGGGATTCATTATTTCTAGAAAGAAAAAGTAGGCATACCCTTTGAAGAGGTCTTTATATGGCTTGAAGCAGTCTCCCAGGTAGTGGTATAAGAGGTTTGATGTATTTATTACTAAGATTGGGTACGCTAGAAGTATTTATGATTGTTCCATATATCAGAAGAAATATAGTGACGGTCTCCCCATTTATTTATTATTTTATGTTGATAATATATTGATTACCTCTAGAAATATGTCTGAGATTAATGTGTTAAAGGTTTAGTTCGGTGAAGAATCCAAAATAAAGGAGTGCAAAGTGGATATTGGGCGTGGAGATTGTCCAAGATAGACACTCTAGGTTATTGTACTCATCTTAGCAAAATATATTAAGAAAGTACTAGAACATATTAGGATGGATAAGTCCAAACCAATTAGTGTGCCACTTGCTGCTCATTTCAGGCTCTCATCAGACCTATCACTGAGTACTGAAGATGAGGTAGAGCACATGTGTAGTGTGTTATATGTTAGTGCAATCGGTGATTTAATGTACACCATAATGTGCACTAGACTAGATATTTCACATGATGTTAGTGTTGTGAGTGGGTATATGCACAAATCGAGGAAGATGCATTGGCAAGTAATGAAATGGATTATGAGGTATCTGAGAGGCTTTACAAATTGATGTTTGATGTTTGATGTCTGGTCAACTAAATTCTACTACTAGACTTGTTGGCTATGTGGATATGGATTACGCTAGAGATTTGGATAATAGAAGGTCTGTGACAGGCTATGTGTTTTGTGTTTTGAGTTGTACCATTAACTGAAAGACGACTTTGCAATCATTAGTTGTATTGTCCACAATAGAGGTTGAGTACATGGCTTTAGCTAAAAAGCATAAAGGAAGGCACTTAGCAAAAGGCTAAATAATGACATAGGTATGAGTCAAAGATATTACTACAATATTTTGTGATAGTCAGAGCATTATATACTTGTCAAAGAATTAAGCATTTCACAATAAAATAAAGCACATTGATGTGAGGTATTACTTTGTTCGCGATATGGTGTCTCAAAGTGTTGTCTTAGTTGACAAGGTTGGGACTAAGGGTAATCCGACAAATATGTTAATAAATATTATTCTAGGAATTAAATTCAAGCATTCTTGGATTTGATTAACATTTGTAGACTCAGATAATTGCCCTTTTGGGGGAGACAAAGATAATGAACGAAGAATTTCAAGTTAAGGTAGAAAATTGTTGAGTGTGCTTTGAAATTCTAGTTGGAAATGGCAAGAAATGATTAAAATAGCGAAGAAATAATGCAAAATGGTGTGAAAACAAGTGAGACAACATCAAGACAACATGTTGGGGCATGCCTTGGTGCACATAGACAAAACAATATGTGCCAAGGTGTGTGTTAACAAAGACTCCACGCCTGGGCGCAGGGAAAAACATGCCCGACGCATGGCCTATGCAAAGAAACTTGCAACTTGTGCCATGGCACAAGCAGACCATGCCTTAACACAAGTGCTTCTACCTAATTTGGGTATTTGTATATTAGGGAGCAAATTTTATGCAACCCAGCACAATTCCCAAGACCTATAGCCTATTCTACAATATTTGGCTTATTTAAACCCTATTTTTCAAAGTTTTCATATAGTAAACCATATTCAAATTAGTTTAGAACTATTTTTGAGATTTTTCCTCCTTAATGGAGATTAGGACGAGAGTGTTAGGTGTTCTCTGAGATTTGTGGGACTTAGATTTGTACTTGACACTTGATTTGAGATCAACAAAATTTATTTTTTTGTCATGTGAAGTACGCACATCACTGAACCACATTAAATATTGCATTCTTTCATTGAATTACTTTGCAAGTATTTCTTAATTATTATTATTTGGTCTTTTTAGGGTTACAACAAATTGGTGTTGAAGCTTTGGTTTAGGCTATAAGTTGAGATTTAATTTTTCGAGGATGGACAGTGTCATTGGCAATTACTTCACGGTTCAAAAAACTTGATGGCAAAGGGAATTTCACTCTTCAACAAGGAAGGATGGAGGATCTTCTAATTTAACAAGGCCTAGCAGTGGTATTGAAGGGAAGTTAGGAAAAATTGATAGATATGATGGATTTACAGTGAAAAGATTCAACTTTGTATTGCGGACAACATTATTAATAATGTTGTGGAGATGAATAGATTTTGGATTCTGGATGCGCAATGCATGTTTGCTTTATAGAGGATTATTTTTTATTCACTTCAATTATGGAAGGCAGGTAATCTGTCTTTGTGCAATGATTCTACTTAGAGAGTCATGAGTATTTGAGTGGTGAAAATCAAAATAGTTGGAGTGGTTCGTACTTTACGTGGTGTGACCTACGTACTAAAAACACAAAAAATCTAATTTCCTTAAGCCAGTTGGATGCCAAAGGTTGTGAATATTCATCAGAAGTGGAGTCCTAAAAGTCACACATTAAGTTATACATGTGCATTGACTATGATGAGTTAGTTGGTGCCAAGACCTTATTAATTCAACATGTGCAGTGGTATGTTAAAAAGTCAATGGAATTTGATTTGAGATGGAATCATGAACAATTGCTAAGATGAAAAACCTCATTAAGATGGAGATTATTAGGATTTAACTCAATTATTTGAAGATCAAATTTGACTAGAATTAGGACTTCTTCTTGTATTAAGTTTTCTAGTTTTAGGTGAAGTAGTAATTTTTTATTATAAATAGAGGTGTTTATTTGATTATTTGATGAAAGTACTTGTGGAACTCATAATACTCATTCGGTAGTTATTTTGAGTTACAAGTGGGGCAATACAAAGCAATGACGTGAGTATTTCTTTAGTAGTTATGAGAGTAGTGTACAAGGATTTTTTGTCTTGGGTATGTGTATGTCAAATTTAAGGATTGGCTTTTACTAGTAAAATTCTCTCCTAGTGGAAGAGTGGAAGTAGGTGGAATTTGTCGAACCTCGTAAATTTGTGTCTATTTTATTTTTCTATATGTTAGGTATTAATTTTGTTATTAATTATGTGGGTGTTATTTGTGAATTTCTAATAAATTAAATCTTGTGCCTAAATTGCTTCCACTATGCTCCAACAAATTGGTTGCGCCCCAACGCAGTACATAAAGCCCATAGCCCGTTTTGCATTTTTGGGGTATTTAAACCTCATTTGTTTCACAATTTTTAGATAGTGAACCCTATTCAAAGTAGTTTTGGACTATTTTTGAGATTTGTTTTGCTCTAATGGAGGTTTGAACGAGAGTGTTGGGTGTTCTTGTGATATTTGTAGGACTTGAATTTGTAATTGACACTTGATTTAAAATCAATAAAATTCATTTCTTTGTTGGGTGGAGTAGGCACATTACCGAACCATGTTAATTCTTGTGTTCTTTCATTGAATTACTCTATTGGTATTTTCTAATTATTGTTATTTGGTTTTTTTTGGATTACAACAAATTGGCTACTAGTCAGTTGTTTACGATGAGCAAAGTGAATATTATTGTAGGCTTCAGGGAATGGGCACATTTGACACCAAAATAATTCAAGATTTATTATGGGATGAAGATACAAATTCTTGTGAGAAAAGTAGCCATTGTGCAAGAAAATCATGCCTAATGATGTTATATCAATTGGTGCACTTGGAATCAGCTTCTAGTGTGATGTAACAAATTTTTGGTCAATTTCTCAAAATAAACCACTTTCATTGGGGATGAATTAGGTGGTAAGCCATATACTAATGGAAAGCTACGAGTGTCTAGTTTCTAACACAATAAATAGTTCTTGAAAAATGCTTCTACACATAGAGTTATGATAAAATTACTGAGGGCTGCCATATTATGTACTGTTACAGCTACTTTCAGAAATATCAAGGGGCACTCGAGTTCGGACTAATTTTAACGGTTCTTTTCAGTTTATTTCTTGGTTATTGGATCATTTATGCTTTTCCTTAATATTTTTCAGCTGAATTTATCAGTTTTTACATTTTCTAGGTCATGATAAGTGTGTCTTACTTTGGAAGTCATCCTATGTTGGAGGGTTGTTCCAAGCCTTATAAGGCCACCTCTTGTAATTGTTTTTGCAAACTCTTTTGAAGAATACAAATCATATTTTCAGTCATTGGCTTGTTTCTAAGAAGAGAAATCTTCCTGTTGCTACTCTAAACTCTTAGGTGGATTCTTAAAGTGAAGAGTATTAATTGTTACACAACCAAATGGTGCCTTGTGGTTCTTCCTATTTCTCGAAGCGTTTTCAGTATCAACATAGGTTTAGTGAATTTGAAGAACTAGTAAGTAATCTTCAAAGACTAATTAGCATTCAAATTCCTGACGTTGTTCATTGCGAATGCCAAGGAATGGAGTTAAAAATTGTATAAAAGCTATTACAACAATAAAACAAGAAAACGATAGAATGCTTATACATCATTATAGGTTTGACATGCTTCAACTAATAGAAGAATTTGCTTTTGCATGAGGTCAAAAAAGTCATAGTCGTGAAATTTACAATGTACTTAATCATCTTAATTATAAGTTTGACCATTCCATGTCTAATAAAATGATTAATTTGTCAACCGATTGGTTCATAATTTCAATATTCAAATTTTTATTTCAATAATTCAAATTAAATGCAAAACAACATATATTGATTCCATAGGTTGATATGTTCATAGTTTTTATACCTATAACACGAAACATTCATAACTTGACTAAATATAATACGCCAACACACTAAGTGTGCATCACTAAGTGAGGATTTTTTGAGAATTAGTTTTACAAAAATACAAATTAATATACTAAATGCAAACAATAACCCTAAAGTCCTAAAGATTATGTGGAAAGTGCATTTTAGGGCTTAAGGTTTTGCGATTAATTTGAATAAAAAGCGCACTGATAGAATGCGCCTTCCATTCAAATTAATGTTAGCCGTTTATCGCCTTCCATTTAATTTAAATGAAAAGCGCAGTTTAGCCATTTCTTTAAATTAATAGTGGTGCCTTCGACACTGAATAAAACTAAAAAGGCGTGGTGGACCTCCTTGCCTTTCTTAAATACGCGAACTTACATTGCATTTTATGGTAATTTTGTAATGTTTTTCTTTCAACGACATTTTGATATTTTTTTTAAGCAATATTTATATAAATAAACCTATATTATCCTATATATCCTCAATATTTGAAACTATTATTTTTAAAGTTTTTGTTTATTCTGCATTCCAATAGTAATGATGATGATTAATTTTTTAATATTTATTATAATAATTAATTAAGAATAAAAAATATGTTTAGGCAGTAATTTGAATATGAAATTCAACTTTATGATCTATAATTGGTCCAATTAGATATAGTATTTGATGCTGCAAAGAGCGTAACGGTCCGGAACTCCGGTGGATTTGAATAATATTGGGCTTGAGATCTGCAACCAAGAACAAATGTAAACTAGCCGAGGTACCCCGGCTAAGGCACTCCAACGCTTAAGTCAGATTTCCGGTAGAATGGAGAGTATAGAGAAAGTGTATAGTGAATAGTATAATTGCATTACCTTGAGCATGGTGGTGCTGGTAGAATATATAATCTGATGAGGGTGTGATTTTACCCAAGTACCCTTATCTGGTGTACTTGGATTTTCCTCATGATCGGGATTTGGTAGTCATTTTCTGCCCAGCTCTCGGGGCTGTGCCACGTGGCGCAATCTCCTGTTTTTCTGGATAGTCACGTCAGCAAGAGCGTGCCTCTGCTAGAGTTGTTGGCAGGGTTGTCAGAGTTGTTGGAAGTGGTTACATCCGTTGGCAGCAGTCACATCTGCTGCCACGTATGATCATTGCTTAAAGGTTCAACTTATCCCACCTGCAACCGGTGGTTGATTCATGTCAACCAGCCTTAGATGATAGGGGTATGTAGGCGGCCCTCAGGTCAATACGGGTCGACCGCGGGGCTTACCATATGGGATCAATACTAGTCGACCAAGCTGACTTTGCCTCTAGGCTTCATGAGCTATCATCATAAGACTTTGGAAGAGGCCCTCAGGTCGATACGGGTCAACCATGGGGCTTAGCATACGGGGTCGATATTAGTTGACCAGGTTGACTTGCCTCTGGGCTTAGTGGGCTGCCTCTTCTGAATCTGGGCCTGTTGGGCCTACTGGATTATATCGTATCACGTTGGCCTTGTGGGCTGCCTCAATTGTAAAATGGCCTATTGGGCCTCTTGGGCTATCCTATATCAATATTAAATTCAAATAGGAATTTTAAAGTTTTTAATAGATGTCCAAATATTTGGAAAGGAGTTGCAATTAGAAAATAAATCATATATTTTCTGCCTCCTCAAATAAAAAATATATATTTATAAATTGAGGGGCACCCCCCAAACCCACCCCCCAACTCGTACTGGGGTAGTTGTTGGGATCTAGTTAGATACACTATGTTCTTCTACATTTTGGCCAATTTTTAGAAAAAATTTTGGGAGAATGGATTTTTGGGAGAAAATTTAAAAAATGTGCTACATGTTTCTTTTTGTTTTGAAAAAATATGGAAAAAAATTTGAGAATGAGTTGTTTATTTTTTTATATTTTGGGAAGAGATAAATTTTACTGTAGTTGTCAAATTAATTCCTTTTATGTTGACTTTGTAGGATAAAAGTGATTTTTTTTATATATATTATATGTATGTATTTTTAAAGTTGAATGATGTGTGTATGTGCATATATATTTGTAATAATTGAAATATGAGTGCAATTAATTTAATTGATCATTTATTTTGAAATTTATATTGTTATAAATTTAACATTAGTAAATGATGTATTATTTGGAATAAAACATATATTAATAAATTTAATTATTCATGAAATCACAATTATATCTTAATTATAAAAAACTAAGCTATATCATAATTATATCATAATTGTTAATATCAACTAATAAAAAAATTAGTTACTATACATTAATTTTAAACTAATTACTTTGTGTTAATTAAAATATAATTATTTAATTATTTATTACATAAATAAAGATACTATTTAATTATATGTAAAATATGAAATATAATTAATATATAAACAGCAAGTTGTTTAAATAAATTAGTTTAATTAATTTAATAAATTATTTAATTAATATATATTATTTAGTAAGTAAATTACTTAGTAATAATCAAATAATTTTACTTAAATTTAATGAATTCTCTCAACAATTACTTTAAGCATATAAATATTAATTTATTAAATTTAATAGATTATTAAATGAATATCACCTATAATCAAATTTTTTATTATAATTTTAAATAAATGTGAAGATTAATATTTAATGAAGAATTTTTTTTTGAAGAAGATTAATTTTTTTATTATATCAAATTAAAACGTCTTAATTTATTTATTAAATGAATAAAAATAAAATTTAATTAGTACATTAAATATTACATATAACTAATACATTATTTAATTAATAAATAAATTTAATTAATTTATATGTTATTCAATAAATAAATTATTTATAATAACAAAAATAATATTTAATTAAATTTAATTTATTTTTTCGATAAATAGTTTAATTAAATTTGTAAACATAAGTTTTAAATTTTTTTAACTAATAAAATTTTAATACTTTTATATATATGCGTGTGTGTGTGTGTGTGTGTAAATGAATGAAGTGAGAAAGTGATAAATGAATGAGTGGTGGAAAAGGTAAAGTGAGAAAATGAGAAGGTAGGTATAATTTTTAGGGTGTAGAGTTTTTTGGGTGAATTGAGAGGGATTTTTTTGGTATAAAATTTGAGTTTTTTGGAGAAAATATTGAAAAATATGTCTCCGTTTTGGGGACTGAAAATTTTTTTGGGAAAATGTAAAATTTTGTGTTGCTGTGCTCTCCCACTTCTCACGTGAATTCTCTCCGTTTCCCCAATTTCCCTCTCATCTTCATCTGAATCTACACCTTCACTTTCATTTTCTTGTTAGTACCTTTCGTTCATTTATTCTTCTACACAACATATGTTCTCCGTATGCATATATGTGTTGGACAGTGAATACGACTCACTGGGTAACCATTTATATTCCATCCTAACATCATAAATGCTCCATATGCCTGTCCTTTCTTTTCATCTACCAAGCATTATAACATAATATAAACAAGTTCAGGGGGTCTCCAAATTTCAAAAATTTATTCATCACCTGAAATTTTACTCCATCAAATACTATTGAATGTTGTCAGAATTTGTCTCTGAGATCTCTTGAAAAGTTACAGTCGAATGATGGATACTGTGAATAATTAGTTTGCAAATGAGCCTGCGTAAAGAAACTCAAATGTCGAAGTGATTGCCCTTTTCATCTTTTGGGGCATTTTTTACGACACACATTCCATCGTATGTGTGCGACAAAACTTTCAAACAGTTGCGCTTTCATATTTAATAATGAATCTGGTTATAATTATAGAAAAACATACAAATTGCAAACTAATCGCTGCGGATAATAAATCAGCTGTTGTGTTGGAGTCCTCTTTCCAGTCCTTCAAATTATTTTGGAATTACTCATCAAAAAACTGACATGAATTTTGATAGGAAAGCAAAAATGAAAACTCTGACAGAAAAACTGCAAAAATGAGAGAAAGCAGAGTGTACATTGCATTAAGCCTCAGACTGCCTATCTTTTTCTTTGGCAGCAGGCTGTTCAAATATGCACAGGCAACATTGATAATTGATCCGCTATACCCCAAGATTTGGTTACGTTTTTTTACACGGGTCAAGCTTAATTCGGGTTTGAGCCTATCCTATTTCCACCATAGATTGGGAATACGTAATCACATACAAAGACACCACTTAGACGCAAAAGGATAGATTTACCTTAACATACCATAAGCAGATTGGTCCGGTCCACGTTTTACCGATTTTATTATCTTGATATTCTAATTTCTACTAAGTCAAATTTCTAAGAATTTTTGCCAAAACCTTGACGATTCCAATTCTGCTTTAGTTTCAAGTTAGATTCCAAATATAACCTTTTCTTCAAGAAATTATGAACTAATGCATTATAAATTAATAGACTGAATCCAAATTATAGTTCTTCAACAATCCCTATTCGATGGAAAGCATAAACTTCTGATTAAGCCTTAAATTAATATGCCAATTTTATTTTATTTTTAATTGTGGTCACAAAAGTCGTTATTACCATGTAAAGTGCAAGCCCTTCATTGCAGTTTCTTTAAAATGTCAATTAAAACAAAATTTATCCTTAATCAAAATAATTGATTCACGACGAACTATTACATACAAATTTAAACGTATAACCCCAATTATTATAAAATTCAATCCGCAATAGTATTTTGATGAGCCATATTGTGGGCATATATCACTAATAAGCTTGCTTGTTGAGTCATAATAGCAACATAATGTAACAAAAAAAGTTTAAACACATATTGAAATTTAAAAAAGAAATATACTGTTGAATAGTGTTAGAATATGCTGTGGAAAATTATAGTGAAAGTGAGATAAAAAGTTAGTCGATGAGGTCCTTTTGCGGTGGGGCATGCATGCTCATGATTTGGTTTGGCAGATAAAGGAAGTATTTTTTGTGTTAGCGTTGGTGGATTTGTTCATCATTACCACATAATCAAAAAGAGACCCCTCGGCTCTCACCCTTCCCCCACTCCCTTAGTACGTACTACTTTGCTTTTCCCTCCCAAAAACTCTCTTTATTTCATTCAAGATTCAAACCAAATCATTTACATTTGAAAATTTGTCTCCTCAGAAATCTTTCCCATGCAATATTAATTCTGCATGCAAATATATACCCGCACGAATTTATAAAGACCCCTTCATAATTAATGTCTTCACCAAACAAACTAATACTATTTATGTTTTTATATATGATTATACCTTTCATGCATGATCTGGTTAGTTGCCCAATTTTAAATTAAAAACCAGGTTGGAAAAATACGGACGGCCTTTTTTTTAAAAAAAAAAATCCCTTTAAAATATTTTCTGTATAAAATATTTGAAATTCAGATAATTAAATATGGAAAATTGTGGTGCAATTAACAATATATATACTTTGAAAGTTATAACAATTTAATTAGTATAAAGGGCTTATTAATCAATTTACTGATATATATATATATATATATTGTTAAGATAAGAGAATATACATATAATAAATAAAATGATGTGATTATGACCAAAACCAAAAAGCAATGTGATTTTAGGGGGCCCTTTGATCATCATTCCGGGAATATATGGAGCACAAAGGGACCCACTCCCACTTTTTGTCTGCAATCAGGACCTCAGCTATGTTGACTAATAGACCTTTAGAAAAAGAGATCAATCTTCAAAGCCAAAGCATATTATTAGGTTTTCATGATTGGATTTAATGGTTTTGTGTCTTTTCCTCTTTTCATGTATGAATCTAACCCCGTATTCTTTGCACATTATGATCTACATATGTTCTACAAAATTTTCTTCTTCCTAACTATACTATACAACATGTTATTTTGGATCTATATTCCGTTCTCTATTTTATCTTCTACCAATTTAATGCATATATGCTAAATGTATTCAATTTACAATTAATTATTTTTACAAAAAAATATTTAATGCACATTCATAAAATAGAAGATGAAATAGAAAATAAATTAAAGAAACTAAACCAAGAACATTTATAGTTGAGTTTCCATTTAAAATGTCATGTTTTCGCTCACCATAATGGTACTACTTGAGGCATTTTGGGAATGTTTAAAATCAATTGACAAAATGAAGTACTAAGTTAGTGGATCATTTTATTTGGGGCTTGTTTGCTTGGACATATAAGATTAGACAAGATTCATATACTAATGATATATAAATTATAAATGGTATCTAAACCTATGTAATCTATTGTTTGCTTTGATTTTAGAAATTGGTAATATTCCACACATGACATTACATAATGTCTGATTGGCAAGGTAGCTCGATATGATTACACTTTACAATGTCCAAAATGTTCTAATTTCTAAGAAAATAAATTTCCAAAATGATGATTAGGATTTTCATATGAGAAGTAAAAATGACTTTTTCATTCCTTATCATATTAGATTTAAAAAAGTGAAAAATGGATCAGGCCAAAATGGCCAGATCCATAAACCAACTTGGCCCATGATACCATCTCGGGTTACAAATGTATCATGGGCCATAAAAATATGAAGCAAACAAAATAAAACGTTTGAAAATGTATCTGTCATACCTTATCATGTGAAGCAAACAAGCCCTTGAAAAATAGATATGTAATGATCTTACGATAGATTACGCATCAATTTTAATGAAAATGAAATTACAGTCAGCAACCTTATAATTTTGAAGATCATGAGTCTAGGTTGAATTACATTAATTTAAAAAGATGTTTGACTAAATTTATTTTAAAGATCTTATAAATTCTTACATCTTAAAAGATATTAGTAATAACAATTTTGTATTTAATATAATTAAATTTAAAAAAAATTGTTAAAATCTTAAAAATAAGTGGAAAACTCCTTATTTTTTTAAAAAAAGCTCTAACATATTATTTTAAAAGCTTATGAGATCTTTTGAAAAACTTTACCAAATATTTTTTAATATCTTATAAATTTTCAAATATGATATTTTGAGGTACTTATAAGCTCACTCAAACACCTTTTAAGTATACCTAATTAACCTCGAAACTTTCACTATATATTACTAACAGATTTATAAATGGATATTTAACATTTGTACATATACACATTTTTTCTGAATAATTTTTCCTTTGATCAGATCTTTATTGATACCCCCAACAATCCTTTATAATATTCGAATTCATAATTGATCTATTTGCATATATAGAAACGCACTATATATGAAACTGTCCATTAATTTGTCCTCATTTTTTCCAAATAGACTTATTTGAACATTAATTGCGATGAGAAAGACAGAACTTAGGAATTAAGTCTCAATGATCAATGATGAACAATGCCTTCTATTTTCAACAATGAAGGAAAATAATTAACTAAGTATACATATGCTGCATGTTTTGTAATACGTGCGTTATGTGTGGTTGCCTCAAATCTTTTGATTTAAGGAGAAGAGAATAAGAAATCCAGCTAGTTTATAAAATAATTATTCAGTTGTTGAAGTCGGATGATGTTATTAAAATAAGTGTTAATTGAGATAAAATGCCTATTTTTACTTTCAATTTTCACTTTACTCTCTTTTTTTTTAAATACTACACTCTCTATTTTTTCATAAAATTAAGAAACCACTCCCCATTTCTTTGAGAAAGACTTAAATGCCCTTGTGCTTAGCCAAAACAACAAAAAAAATATGCAAATTGGCGGTTTTTTTCCCTACTCAAGACAAATGACAACTTTTCTTTCAAGAACATGCTTTTCTTTCTTTCTTTTTTATTTTTTTGGAAATCTACTTCTCCTCTACCAAATAAAAGGGAACAAAGACAAACAACTATTATAGAGAAAAAAAGAAAAGATAACGACGAGACAAAAGAAGAAAACCAACTTCTTTACCGAAACTCTACAAAGTCGAGGTAACCAAGAGCATGAACCAAGTGCAAAGAAGAGAAAGAAGAGAATAGAGGTATGTTTTCTACTTATCATTTTGCGGATTTTGCTTTCTTTCATCGTCCATAGGTATTTTCAGTCATTAAATAATTATATAATACTTTAAGTTAATTAGATAACTTATTATATTAATAAAACTAATTGGTCTAATTAACAAAATAAATTATTTTATTTTTGTAATTAATAAAATTAATTTGTCTAATCATATTATATTTTTATAAATTATAATTTAAATAGATAAATATTACATATATAATTAAATAATACATATAAATAAGTTATTGTTTGTATAGTCAAATAAATTTTAGGCATAAGTAAATAATATATTTTTAATTTAATAAATAATGTCACATGTTATAGTAACATATAATATGAAGTTAAAATATGAAGATAGTAATACCTATTAAAGTATTAATTATTAATCACACCATTTCTTATAATTATAAAAATTTAATTATCATCTAATATTAACATAATAATCTATTAATTGAATAAATTAGTTTTAAATAATTACTTAACTTATTGCTAAATAATGTATCTAGCAAATAATGTATTACCTCTTTAATGCTTTAACTTATTCAGAAAACTTATTATATATGAATAAAAATAATTTATTTAATTATCCAAATGAATTATTATATTAATATAAATTATATTTTATACAGATAAAAAATTACATATATAATTAGATATTCTAATAATATATTTAATTTAGTAATCTATTTAATATGATACATTAGTTAATAATCTATTTCATTTAATAATTGATTAAATATAAAATTAAATATAATAAATTAATTTAAATAATTATTTTGTTTATTACTAAATATTCATATACAAATATTTTTATTAAATAATTAGTTAAGTTTTATATACACATAAATATGG
Organism: Jacaranda copaia; assembly: GCA_014898725.1. Taxonomy (NCBI): domain Eukaryota; kingdom Viridiplantae; phylum Streptophyta; class Magnoliopsida; order Lamiales; family Bignoniaceae; genus Jacaranda; species Jacaranda copaia. Next base: position 347,175 of record JACGDI010000821.1, read on the forward strand.
AATAATAAATAGTTAAAATAATTTATTTTAATTAAAATTGGCAAATGCTTTCTTTAATTGTAAAGAAATGATGTATAATTTTAATTGATGAATGTTTTCTTTAAAGTAATACATCATTTGTTATTTATAATTTTAAAAAAATATAAAATATCAAAATAAATTATGAATTAAATTAATTACATATTATTTCTTTACAATCTTTATATATATATATATACATATACATATATGTACATACACATCATCAAACTATAAATATACATACATATTGGGCTTGTTTTCTTGGTATGATAGGATTAGATGTGATTGATAAACGTATGATTAATTATTTAAAAAATATATTAATACTTTATTTGCTTGCTTGGATTAGTGTTTGGATAATAAGATCTTGGAGCTTATAAGATATTAATAGTGATAATTTTATAATTAACATAATTAAAACTCAACGAGCTTGTTAAAATATTAAAAATAAATTAAAAATTTCTTACTTTTTTAAAAAGAGTTTATAAGTTTCTAATATTTTATTTTAAAATCTTTATAAGCTCTTTTCTTAAAAAAGATTATGAAATTATTTTTGACATCTTATAAACTACTAAATATCTTATAAAATATTTTGAGAAGATTATAAACTCACCCAAATAACTTTTAAATATTTAGCTATACTAACTAGTGAAAAATTAAATTTTAAATTTAAAAATCAAGAAAATTAGTTCCTCTAATTTAATAAAAAATATCAAAACAAAATATAAAATAATAAAAGATCCAAAAACCACAAATGACCAAGTGACTAAACCCTAATCTTTATTTACATTTCAATTTCTATTCCTTCCCTCACTTTTTGCCAACTGATTTTGGGAAACTCTCTTCCCCCCTTCTTCTTCCTTCTTCCTTTTTCCTTTTGTTTTTTTTTTTTCAAACTTCTCGCTAAC
>JACGDI010000821.1:348203-383905 GCA_014898725.1 Jacaranda copaia
GTGTTTATGAATTATGTAGTCAATATTTTGTTTAATATTGTCTTTAGACCAAAAGGCAAGAAGTATGTGGCTCATATCTTATTTATAATGATATTTTTGAGTTTATTTTTAATTAATAGTTAAGAATTTTATTGAATAAAGCAATATATACTATTTGGAATCCCTATTTTTATTCCATACTAACTTTGATTCATCTATACTTAGGCAGACTTGCTATTGAGAAACACTTTTTCTTTTGCATATTGGTATGGATCAATCTATTGCTTTTTCCCCAAGTATTTTGTAATTTGAATATTTATTTGCCTTTCATTTTCTCTTATATAGATCACTTTTTAATTAGTATATATTATGTCTAAGATTTTATTAATTTTATTTCTTGAAAATAGAGAATTTTTAGTCTTTGGAAGAAACAAAATCAGTGTGATTGTCATTTATTAATAGATGTCATATATTTTGAGTGCTTTTGTGATGATGTGCCTATACTTTTATCCCCCTTCCTTCAAACAAATCTGTCTATATTTTTACCTATGTCTTTTATACTCATGTTGTCCATAATTTGGTAAATTGATTGATCTTTGTAAGAAATTTGTAGTTGCATGACTTTTTTTCAATTATGAACTGAAATAATTAGGTTCTGGAAGTAGCCTTGTGGACCATGGCTTGAGCAAAGCTGATCTTGAAGCTCTTGCACACAGTTTTTGGATTAATTTTTTGTCATGTAGTTCTTTATGAACATAGTTTTTGGATTACTCTATTTTTATAATCAACATGTTTGGACTGAATGAATTTATTTGTATTTAAAGATATTTGTTTTATTTATGAATTTAGATATATATAATATTATTGAATTTTGGATACAATTTTGTATTTTTTAATGTGAGTTATTATTTTGAATTGTGTAGTTTTACATTGTTGTTAATGAGAATAAAGAGTATCCATTTAACATTAAAAAGAAAAAAGATAATATAAAAAAATTTAGTGACCGCGGCTGAATCAGTCGCTAATTAATGACTGCTTAGTAACAACTATCAGTGACCCCATAAAATTGGTCATTGATTAGTGATTACTTTGTGACCGTCTATTAGTGACCCCATAAAATCAGTCACAAATTAGTCACTACTTTGTGACCACCTATTCCCCAAAATTGGTCACTAAATGGTCACTGATTAGTGACCGCCTATCAATGACCCCCCAAAATCGGTCACTAACCAGTCACTAATAAGTGACCACTTCTTCACTCTTTTGTCAATTATTTTGTGATGGAATTTAGAAAATTAGTGACCGTACTAGCGGTCACAAATTTCAATTTGTGACGAAGGTTTTTGTGACAGCTGTGAGCAGTCACAAATATGGTCACTAAAACTGTTAGGGACTCCTTTTTTATTGAATTTGTAACTAATTTGGCAGTCACAAAAGTCAATTTTTTTTGTAACGTTATATACACAAAAGAAAACTTTAATTTGATATGTTTTTAATTTAGTCTAAGAGTGGCAATGTTTGATTGAAAATTTGATGAAATTTTGGTAATTTTTATTCGATAACATGTTGGTTTCTTACAAAAATAGGATTATGCATGTAAAGTACATTGTACAAGCAATTAAAGTACAAAATATCAATCCTTTTAGTATATATTACTGTAAGTGGTAGTATATAGTAATTTTTCTATATTTGATTGCAAAAATGGTAAGACAAAATGAGGTTTGCTCTCATTACTCCCCCTAATACATTCACACTACATTGTAGAATGTGAGACCCAAGATGGAGCCAAAACATTTTAATGCATTGAAAAAGACTACATTTTATTTATACATAGATATGCCTAAGTTAAATTCTAGCTTCATTCAGCTTGAAACTACAGTTAGGAGGTTTCGGGCCAAAAAGCTATTATTTATCTTTACGGAAGGGGTTGAAGTTCCATTTTTTGTAGCCAAGCTCTCAATGGTTTTGGCATTGCCACATGTGGGGCAATCAGTCGATATAAGTTTGATGATGATGTCTTCAACTATCGAGCGTCTTGTCTTCAAAATATTGAGGAATATAACATGAGTTGAAATAGTAAAAAGTCCAAGGAGTATGTGTATAAGGATAGTGAAGAGGACTTAAAATGATTTTTGTAGTTGTATATACTTTTAGTTTTTAATTGTTTTTTATTTCCAACTTCTAATTATAAGACTCCACAATTTCTCCTACTATACTGGAACAATTTGTCAAGAGTTGGTTTGTATGCATGGGGCATACCTACAGACAAATTTTTTGTCCAAGATATGAGAAACCTTGTAGGAGGAGTATGTGAAGAAAGTAGCAAGGAAAAGTACCTTGATGGGTGCACAATCAATTTGATGGTAAGTAATTTTCATTTTATTAATAATATTGATTATATTTGATTTGAATGAGTATAAATATCTATTTATGAATGATAGGCATGAGTTTACAAGCAAATCCCATCATTAGGTTAACCAAAATGTTTGTTTGATTTTCCATAGTTTTATTAGTAGAAGGATAGCAAGCTCCGAAATAATGTGAAAGAGGCCAAGAAGAAATTGAAACAAATTACAAGAGATATGATAACAATTAATTATTATTTTCTTTGATAATAATTTGAATTTGCTCTCAAATTACAAATCAATATTAACACTTCTTCTTGTAATAGGTTGTAGGCCTCAACTATACTCCAAAGGAGTTGGAATTAGTAGCTTTGATTAAGAAGGTAAAGGCTAACACTATCACTGCTATTGCTACTGTTATTGTTGCTGTCAATGAAGTGCTATCAATTGATCATTCCACATTTAAATAAATTATTAAAGTGAAAGATGAAGAAATTAAATCATTGAAGGAAAAAAATTGTGGAATTCGAGACGATGGCAACAAAAAGCAAGCTCATAAGAAGATGGTTGTTGAGGATAAGATTGATGAATTGGAGCATAATGATTGAGCTGATGAGCATCTATATAAAGGGGAGTATGATTTGGTGGATGATGCAGAGAAAGAAAAAGAAAAGAAAGCTGAAGAGGATAAAGAAAAAAAAGAGCAAGCTGGTGAAGGGGGTGATTTAGGAAAGAAAGCTAAAAGGACAGAGAAAACAAAGAGTGGGTTGGTGAAATGGATGGTTCAAGGAAGCAAAATGCAGAATAAACTAATTTAGGGATTGATGATGATGGGGGTAATGAGGAGCAAAATAGTTTGGATGAAAAAAGTTGAATGAAACACCTTCGTGATCCTAAACCTCCCACGATCCCTTCGAGCATATAATTTCATGCACAAACACCAAGTTTGATGATGTTGAAATTGAAATGGCAAATGTCATCTCTTTAGTTGTTAAAGAAGTCCTGAATCGAGATGACATGAAAGCAAAAAGAAAAGTAGTAGATTTTGTCACCCCCTGAGCACCACTCCACCTAAACATATAAAAAAAATTGCAAGAAAAGGTTGTGCTACCTGGAAAAAAGGGCAAAGAACAAGAAAAGAAAAGGCGTTGAAAACAACTTAATCTATTGATATTTAACTATTGATGTTTATGTCTAATATATTGTTATGTGTACTGCTACTTGATATAAATCTATTTGTATTTCATTTGTTCATATTTATACTTAGTTTGTTGGTATTTGTACTTAATCTATTTGTACTTTATTGGTTGACATTTACACTTAATGTGCTGACATTTTGTACTTCATTGATTGATATTTTGTACTTAATGTGCTTATTTTATACTTCAATGATTAGTGTTTTGTATTTAATGTGCTAATGTTCTGTACTTCATTAGTTGATATTTGTACTTAAATATACTGATGTTTCATACTTAATTGGTAGATATTTGTACTTAATGTGCTGATATTTTGTACGTCAATGGTTGACATTTTACACTTAATATGCTAATACTTTATATTTCAACGGTTGATATTTTGTACTTAATGTGCTGATGTTTTATACTTTAATGGTGATGTTTTATACTTAATGTGATGACATTTCATACTTCTTTGTTTTATACTTGTACTTAAATGTTCTGATGTTTTATACTTCATTTATTAATATTTGTACTTAATGTGCTAATATTTTGTACTTTAATAGTTGATATTTTATACTTAATATGCTAATATTTTATACTTCATTGATTGATATTTGTACTTCATGCGCTAATATTTTGTACTTCAATTGTTGATATTTTATACTTAATATGTTGCTATTTTATACCTTAATGGTTGATATTTTATACTTAATGTGTTGAGATTTTGTACTTCAATGCTGATGCTTTGTACTTAATATGCAAATATTTTGTATTTCAATGGTTGATACTTTGTACTTATTAGCTAATATTTTGTACTTCACTGGTTAATATTTTGTACTCTAGAAGATGAAAGACATCAGCCCGATCCATATAGGAGATGAATCAAGCACCCTAAAGAATCTAAAACTTGATCATTATTGAGGAAGGATTGATTATAAGGATCAAGATGATACTCCAGAAAAAGAGCAAGAAGTCATCAGCAACTTTCTCTATAGAGATAATTTGAGGTAACAAAATATTTTTACGATTTTTTTTAGTAAATTGGTGTTTGAACTAACAATTAAAACATATACTTTATGGTGCCTATTTGGGAAGAAAGAAAATACATTCTAGAGGGAAGATACCTCTTCGAGCTATCATTTGGAGAGTACCTTTGTGGTGACACATTAGAGTGCTACAAGTCAATATATAGCCCATCCTTTAGGAAGAGTGTCACCATGATATTTGGTTTATGTCCCTGATAGCACAGGTATGTGGCAGTTTTCTAACTTAATGTAGTACATGTTATAAGTTAGACTAACCATCTGTTTTATACTTCATAGGATGATATATTGTCCCAACTCAAGGGACGCAATATGCAAGATATAAGAGATGACGAATTCTCTAAGTTTAGAGCTAGACTTAACTCTTTCACCCATAAGAGTTAGAAGGGTTTGCCTTGGATGTTCTCAATAGGTGTCGTTACATAATGATACCAATTAATTGGGACAATCAATGATTCTTGGTTGTCCTCCACACTTCAACTCATATGTTCAATAATGGCCTCGCTATACAAATCGACAACTAATGTCACTGTAAGTTTACTTCCTTTTTCAAAATTTCTTCGTAAAATAGGGAGTCAACACTAATGTATATTTTTGTAGGTTGCATTCTAGTCTCGACACTTAAAGATTTCATTAGGGAATCGTGTTAACGAAAGCATGGAAGTTGGAAGAACAAGAGGGGTCGGTGGATTGTGGTGTCTTTGTTTGCTTTTGGGCAGAATATTTTGCTAGAGACACCATAGAATTCTAGACGTATACTGAAGTATGCTCCATGGACACAGTTCACACATATATGGCATGCACTTTTTTAAGTCATAAAAATGCTCGGGTATGAATTTTGTTGAAATTGGAGGTTAATTTGAAGTATTAAATTTATGGCGATGTATAGTACAATATACTAGAAAACAAGTACATAAATTGAACAAACACAATATGTATGTTGTTATTTTGAAGTGTACTTTGTGCAAATGATCAATTAGTTTCGTTAAAGTTTCAATAAGGTTCAGTACAATGTGCGGGAAATCAAGTACAAATATCAAACAAACAAAGTACATATGTTGTTATTTCAAAGTATACTTTGTGCAAATGATCAATTAGTTTCATTAAAACTGTAGTGAGGTTTAGTACAATATACGGGAAATCAAGTACAAATATTTACATATGTTGTTATTTTGAAGTATAGTTTGTCCAAATGATCAATAGTTCCATTTAAGTGGCAATGAGGTTTAGTACAATTACAGGAAATCAAGTAGAAATATTGAACCAACAAAGTATATATAGGTTTATTTTGAAGTACACTTTGTATATTTGAATAATTAATCTATAATAATTATGGTGAGGTTCAAGTACAATATTTTAGAGACTATTAGACCAATTAAAGTACATATTTGATCGGGTCAAAGGATTGATATGATCGTTAAATGCTTATGTGTTTACAACTTTGAATGCATAAATACACTTTACACTACCACGAAAGATAACTTAATCCCTTGGTAGTTATTTCTTAAATACTTTAATATGTTTGTATTCATACCATACTAATATTACACATGTTTTTAGAGATTTGGTTGTTTATTACCAAGAAATAAAAGGCAAAACATGGAACCAAACTCAAGTTCATCACTATTACTACAAAAATTAAGAAATTAAGTACATAATTGAAATAATGAAGTACATATATCCTGAAATCATGAATAAATCTCCATTAGTGAGGTACTACAACAGTAATATCTCGAAAAATCTATATAGGCAATTGTTAATACATTTTCTATGGTGATCAAGTATATAATTATCAAAATGAAGTACATAAGTCCCAAAATCAAGTATAAATCTTCCTTAGTCAAAGTATTGAAGTGCTAATATCTCACACATCTGCTCTTGGCCTGGTAGTATATATTCAATAGAAATAAAGTACATAAATAGAACAAACAAAGTTATATGAGGTACAAAGTTATATGAGGTTATATTGAAGTACACTTTATGCTAGTAACTACTAGTACAATTTAAGTGGAAATCAAGTATGTATTTGCCATAATGAGGTACATACATCCCGAAATCAAGTATAAATCTCTTTTAATGAAATGCTAAATACAAAATATCACATAAGCTACTCAGGCACCTGCTAGTACAACTTCAGTAAAAATCAAGTACTTATTAACCATAATAAAGTACATATGTTTCGAAAGCTGGTATTAATCTTTGTTAGTGAAACACTAAAGCACTAATATCTTGGCAAATGTCCACATGTAACTGCTAGTTCATTTTCAGTGAAAATCAAGTACATATTTACCATAATGCAGAGCATATGTTCTGAAATCAAGTATAAATCTCCCTTAGTAAAGTACTAAAAACAAATATATCACACAATTTGTTCATGCAACTGCTAGTACTATTTTGCTTGAAATCAAGGACATATTTGCCATATTGAAGTATAGATGTTTTGAAATCAAGTATAAATCTCCCTTAATGAGGTACTAAAACACTAATATCTCAAAAAAATTGTACAGGCAACTGCTACTATATTTTCAGTGGCAATCAATACATATTTGCCACAATTAAGTACATACATGATGAAATCAAATAGAAATCTCCCTCAGTGAAATACTAAATATAGATATCTCACATAATCTATCCTGGAAACTGTAAGTAAATTTTCAATGGAAATAAAGCACATATTTGCCATAATGAAGTACATATGTTTCGAAATCAAGTATAAATCTCCCTCAGTGAAGCATTAAGGTATTGATATCTTGGAAAATATGTACATGAAACTACTAGTACATTTTTAAAGGCAATCATGTACATATTTACCATAAAGAAGTACATTTGTCTCGAAATCAAGTGTAAATCTCCCTTAGTGAAGTACTAAAGCACTGATATCTTGGGATATCTTTAGAGGCAATCGCTAACATATTTTCAGTGGAAATTAAACACATATATGCCATAATGAAGTACATATATCTCAAAATTAAGTATAAATCTCCTTTAATGAAGTACTAAATACAGATATCTCACCCAATCTATATAAGCAACTGTTAGTTCATTTTCAGTGGAAATCAAGTATATATTTTCCTTAATAAAGTACATACATCCCGAAATCAAGTATAAATATCCTTTAGTGACGTGCGTAAGCACAGATATCTCAAGAAATCTATACAAGCAACTGCTAGTACATTTTAAGTGAAAATCAATTACATGTTTATCATAATGAAGTACATACATTCTGAAATCAAGTATAAATCTACCTTAGTGAAGTACTAAATACAAATATATCACACAATCTGTTCATGTAATTATGAGTACAACTTCAATGGAAATCAAGTGCATATTTACCATAATGAAGTATAGAGCTTTCAAAATCAAGTATAAGTCTCTCTTAATGAAGTACTAAATCATTGATATCTTTGAAAATTTGTATAGGCAATTGCTCATACATTTTCACTGAAAATCAAGCATATATTTACTATAGTGAAGTATATACATCCTGAAATTAATTACAAATCACCCTCAGTAAAGGACTAAAGCACTGATATCTCAAAAAATCGATGCAAGCTACTGATAATACATTTTTAGTGGAAATCAGGTACATATTTGTTATAATGAAATACATACGTCCCAAAATCAAGTATAAATCTCCCTTAGAGAAGTACTAAATACTAATAACTCCATAATCAATTTAGGTAACTGCTAGTACATTTTCAATGGAAATCAGGTATGTATTTGCCATGATGAAGTACATATGTTTTGAAACTAAGTATAAATCTCCCTCAGTGAAGTACTAAAGCATTGATATCTTAAGACATTTGTACAAGCAACTACTAGTACATTTCAGTGGAAATTAGGAACATATTTGCCATAAAGAAATAGATACGTCCAAAAATCATGTATAAGCCTCCCTCAGTGAAGTACTAAATACAAATATCTCGCACAATCTGTACTTGCAACTGCTAGTACATTTTAAGTGGAAATCAAGTACATATTTACCATAATGAAGTATATATGTCCCAAAATCAAGTATAAATCTCCCTTATAGAAGTACTAAATGCGGATATCTTACATAATTGTTCAGGTAATTGCAAATACATTTTTAGTGGAAATCAAGTAAATATTTGCCATAATGAAATACATACATCTAGAAATCAAGTGTAAATCTCCCTCAGTGAAGTACTAAAGTACGGTTATCTTCGAAAATCTGTATAGTCAACTGCTTGTACATTTTCAGTGGTAATCAAGTACATATTTACCATAATGACATACATACGTCCTGAAGTCAAGTGTAATTCTCCCTTAGTGAAGTACTAAGCGTTGATATTTGGGGAAATCTTTATAGGTAGTTGCTAGTACATTTTTAGTAGAAATCAAGTACATGTTTGCCATAATGAAGTACATACATCCCGAAATCAAATATAAATCTCTCTTAACAAAGCTCTAAATACAGATATCTGACCCAATCAGTACAAGCAACTGCTAGCTAATTTTCAGTGGAAATCAAGTACAAATTTGCCCAAATGAAGTACACACGTCCAAAAATAAAGTATAAATCTCCCTTAGTGAAGTACTAAAGCACAAATATCATAGGAAATTTGTACAGGCAAGTGTTGGTACATTTTTAGTGGAAATCAAGTACATATTTTCCATAATGAAGTATGTACATCCCAAAATCAAGTATCAATCTCCCTTAATGAAGTACAAAATACAAACACATCACACAATATGTTCACGCAACTACTAGTACAGCTTTGATAGAAATTAAGTACATATTTAACATAATGAAGTACTGATGTTTTGGAAACAAGTATATATCTCCCTTAATAAAGTATTAAAGCACTAATATCTCAGGAAATTAGTAAAGGAAATTGCTAGCATATTTTTAGTGGAAATCAAGTACATATTTACCATAATTAACTACAGATGTTCCCAAAATCAATTATAAATCTTCCTTAGTAAAGTACCCAACACGGATATTGCATATAATCTGTTCAAGTAACTACAAATACATTTTTAGTGGAAATCAAGTGCATATTTACCATAATAAAGTATATACATCCTAAAATCAGGTACAAATATCCCTTAGTAAAGTACTAAGTAAAGATATCCCACACAATTTGTTTAGGCAACTACTGGTATATTTTCAATGAAATCAAGTACATATTTACCATAAAGAAGTACATATGTTCCAAAAACAAGTATTAATCACCCTTAGTGAAGCACTAAAGCATTGATATCTCAAAAAATCAATATAGGCAATTGCAAGTTCATTTTCAGCAAAAATCAAGTACATATTTACCATAATGAAGTACATACATTAGTATAGGCAACTGTAAGTTCATTTTCAATAGAAATCAAGTACGTATTTACTATATTGAAGTACATACATCATGAAATCAAGTATAAATCTCTTTTAGTGAAGTACTAAATACAAATATATCACACAATTTGCCCAAGCAAACTGCTAGTACAACTTCAGTGGAAATGAAGTGCATATTTACCATCATAAAGTACATATGCTTCAAAAATTAGTATTAATCTCCCTTAGTGAAGTACTAAATACAAATATATCACACAATTTACTTAGGCAATTGCTAGTACAACTTCAGCAAAAATCAAGTACATATTTGCCATAATGAAGTATAAATATTTTGAAATCAAGCATAAATCTCCCAAAACAAAGTACTAAAGCACTGATATCTTGAAAAATCTATTCACGCATCTGCGAGTTCATTTTTGGTGGAAACCAAGTACATATTTACCATAATTAAGTACACACAACATGAAATCAAGTAGAAACCTCCCTTAGTGAAGTACTAAATATAGATATCTCACATAATCTATCCAGGCAACAGCAAGTACATTTTTAGTGGAAATAAAGTACATATTTGCCATAATGCAGTACATGTGTTTAGAAATCAAGTATAAATCTCTCTTAGTAAAGTACATGCAATTGCTAGTACATTTTTAGTTGCAATTAAGTACATATTTACCATAAAAAAGTACATACATCCTGAAATCAAGTGTAAATCTCTCTCAGTGAAGTACTAAAGTGCTAATATCTTGAGATATCTGTGTAGGTAACTGCTAGTGGATTTCAATGGAAATCAAGTATATATCTACCATAATGAAGTACATACATCTGGAAATTAAGTATAAATCTCCCTTAGTAAAGTATTAAATGCAAATATCCCTCCTAATCTATACAATCAACTACTAGTTCATTTTTAGTGGAAATCAAGTAAATATTTGCCCTAATCAAGTACATACATCCCAAAATCAAGTAAATATTTACTATAATGAAGTGCATACATCATGAAATCAAGTATAAATCTCCTTTAATGAAGTATTAAATGCAAATATATCACACAATTTGCTTAGGCAAACTGCTAGTACAACTTCAGTGGAAATGAAGTACATATTTACCATAATGAAGTACATATGCTTCAAAAATTGGTATTAATCTCCCTTGGTGAAGCACTAAAGCATTGATATCTCGGGAAATCTATTTAGGCAACTGCTAGTTCATTTTTGTTGGAATCCAAGTACATATTTTCCATAATGAAGTACATACATCCTGAAACCAAATATAAATTTCCCTTAGTGAAGTACTAAATACAAATATATCACACAATCTATTTTGGCAATTGCTAGTACAACTTCAGCAGAAATCAAGTACATATTTGCCATAATGAAGTATAAATATTTTGAAATCAAGCATAAATCTCCCAAAACGAAGTACTAAAGTATTGATTTCTTGAAAAATCTGTTCAGACAACTGCTAGTTCATTTTTGGTGGAAACCAAGTACATATTTACCATAATTAAGTACACATAACACGAAATCAAGTAGAAATCTCCCTTAGTGAAGTACTAAATACAGATATCTCACATAATCTATCCAAGCAATTGCAAGTACATTTTTAGTGGAAATAAATTACATATTTGCCATAATGCAGTACATGTGTTTAGAAATCAAGTATAAATCTCCCTCAATAAAGTGCATGCAATTGCTAGTACATTTTCAGTTGCAATTAAGTACATATTTACCATAAAAAAGTACATACATCCTAAAATCAAGTGTAAATCTCTCTTAGTGAAATACTAAAGTGTTGATATCTTGGGATAGCTGTGCAAGTAACTGCTAGTGCATTTTTAGTGGAAATCAAATACATATCTACTATATTGAAGCACATACGTCTTGAAATTAAGTATAAATCTCTCTTAGTGAAGTACTAAATACAAATATCTCTCCTAATCTGTACAATCAACTACTAGTTCATTTTCTATGGAAATCAATTAAATATTTGCCCTAATCAAGTACATACGTCCCAAAATCAAGTATAAAACTCATATAGTGAAGTACAAAAGCACAAATATCTCGAGAAATCTACACAAGCAATTACTTGTACATTTTAATTGGAAATCAATTAGATATTTACCACAATGAAGTACATATGTTCCAAAATCAAGTATAAATCTACATTAATGGAGTTCTAAATACCAATATATCACACAATCTATTTGGGCAACTGCGAGTACAACTTCAGTGGAAATTAAGTGCATATTTACCATAATGAAGTACCGATATTTCTAAATCAAGTATAAATCTCTTTTATTGAAGTACTAAAGCATTGATATCTCTAGAAATCAGTACAAGCAACGGCTCATACATTTTCAGTGGAAATCAAGTATATATTTACCATAATGAAGTATATAGTCCCAAAATTAAAGTACAAATCTCTCTTAGTGAAGGACTAAAGTACTGATATCTCAAAAAATCTATATAACTACTGCTAATGCATTTTCAATTGAAATCAACTACATATTTGCCATAATGAAGTACATACATCTCGAAATCAAGTATAAATCTCCTATTGTGAAATACTAAACACAGATATCTCAAACAAGCATGTAGGCAACTGCTATTACATTTTATGTGGAAATCAAGTGCATATTTGTCACAGTAAAGTACATACATCCTGAAATTAAGGATAAATCTCTTTTAGTGAAGCACCAAATACAAATATATCACATAATTTAATTAAGCAACTGCTAGTACAACTTCGGTAGAAATCAAGTACATATTTGCCAAATGAAGTATAGATATTTCGAAATCAGGTATAAATCTTTCTTAGTGAAGTACTAAAGTACTTAAATCTCAGGAAATCTGTATAAGCAAGTGTGAGTACATTTTTAGTGCAAATCAATACATATTTGCCATAATGAAGTGCATACGTTTTGAAATTAAGTATAGATCTCCTTTAGTGAAATACTAAATACAGATATCTCACATAATCTATTCAAGCAACAGCTAATACATTTTCAACAAAAATCAAATACATATTTGCCATAATGAAGCACATATGTCTAGAAATTAAGTACAAATATCCCTTAGTAAAGCACTAAATACAAATATCTCCCACAATCTAGTTAGACAACTACTAATGCATTTTAGTGAAATCAAGTACATATTTACAACAATGAAGCGCAAATATTTCAAAAACAAGTATTAACCTCCCTTAGTGAAGCACTAAAGCGTTGATATCTCAGCAAATTTGTATAGGCAGCCGCAAGTTCATTTTCAACAGAAATCAGGTACATATTTACCATAATGAAGTACATACAGCTAAAAATCAAATATAAATCTTCTATCGTGAAGTACTACATGCAAATGTATCACACAATCTGTGCAGGCAACTACTAGTACAACTTCAACGGAAATCAAGCACATATTTACCATAATAAAGTACATATGTTTCAAAAACTAATATTAATCTCCCCTAGTGAAGCACGAAAGCACTGATATCTCAGGAAATCTATACAGGCTAATGCAAGTTCATGTTTTGTGGAAATCTAGTACATATTTAACATATTGAAGTACATATGTCTCGAAATCAAGAATAAATCTCCCTTAGTGAAGTACTAAATATAAATATATCACAGGATCTATCCAAGCAATAGCAAGTGCATTTTCAGTGGAAATAAAGCACATATTTGCTATAATGAATGACAAATGTTTTGAGATCAAGTATAAATCTCCCCAGCAAAGTACTAAAGTACTGATATCTCAAAAATCTGTACAGGCAACTGTTAGTACAATTTCAATGGCAATCAAGTACATATTTACCATAAAGAAGTACATACATCCTGAAATCAAGTGTAAATCTCCCTTAGTGAAGTACAAAAGCACTGATATCTTGAGATATCTTTACAGGAAATCACTAGTACATTTTCAGTGGAAATTAAGTACATATATGCCATAATGAAATACATATGTTTTGAAATTAAGTATAAATTTCCCTTATTGAAGTACTAAATACAAATTTCTCACCCAATCTATATAAGCAATTGTTAGTTCATTTTTAGTGGAAATCAAGTACATAATTTCCCTAATGAAGTTTATAGCCCCGAAATCAAACATGAATCTCCCTTAGTGAAGGACCAAAGTACTAATATCTCGAAAAATCTGTATAGGCTACTGTTAATACATTTTCAGTGGAAATCAAGTACATATTTGCCATAATTAAGTATGTGCATCCTGAAATTAAGTATAAATCTCCCTTAGAGAAGTACTAAACATTGATATCTCACAATCAATTCGGGCAACTGTAAGTACATTTTCAATGGAAATCAAGTACGTATTTTCCATAATGAAGCACATATGTTTCGAAATCAAGTATAAATCTTCCTTAGTGAAGTACTAAAACATTGATATATCAGGAAATCTATACAGGAACTTACTAATACACTTTCAATGGAAATGGAGCATATATTCACCATAATGAGGTACAAACATCCCAAAATTAAGTATAAATCTCTTTTAGTGAAGTATTAAAAACAAATATCTCACGTTATCTATCCTAGCAACTATTAGTCTAATTTATGTGGTAATCAAGTGCATATTTCTTTTTACTGAAGTACAGATGTTTTGAAATCAAGTACAAATCCCCCTTAGAGAGGTATGAAAGCACAAATATCTCTGGAAATCTATATAAGGATTCTATAGGTGACTGCTAGTGTATATTTAGTGAAAGTCAAGTACATATTTGCCATAATGAAGTACAAACGTCCCCAATTCAAGTAAAAATTTCCCTTAGTGAAGTAGTAAATACATATATCTCACACAATTTGTACAGGCAATGGCTCACAAATTTTTTATGGAAATCGAGTATGTTTTTGCCATTGTGAAGTTCATAGTCCCAAAATCAAGTATAAATCTCCCTCAATGAAGTAATAATGCACTAATATCTAGAGAAATCTATATAAGCAACTGCTAGTACATTTTTTTTGGAAATTAAGTATATATTTGCCACAACGAAGTAAACACGTCCCGAAATCAATTACATTCCTCTCTTATTGAAGTACTAAATACATATATCTTGCACAAACTGTTCAAGCAACTACTAGTGCATTTTAGGGGAAATCAAGTACATATTTTCCATAATGAAGTCTAATTATTTCAAAATCAAGTATAAATCTCCCATACTGAAGTATTAAAGCACTTATATCTTGGGAAATCTATATAGTTAACCGCTAGTACATTTTTCATGGAAATTAAGCATATATTTGCCATAATGAAGTGCATACGTCCTAAAATCAAGTATAAATCTCCCACAATGAAGTATTAAATATAGATATCTCACACAATAGGCACAAGCAACTGCTGGTATATTTTCAATGGAAATCAAGTACATATTTGCCATAATAAAGTACATACGCCCTGAAATCAAGTATAAATCTCCCTTTTATGAAGTACTAAAGCACAAATATCTCAAAAAGTCTGTATAGAAAACTGCCGGTACATTTTCAATGGAAATAAAGTACAAGTTTTACTTAATGACGTACATACATCCCCAAATCAAGTATAAATCTCCTTTAGTGAAGTACTAAACATAGATATCTCACATAATCTATTCAGGTAACTATTAGTACATTTTCAGTGGAAATCGAGTATATATTTGCCATAATGAAGTACACATGTTTCAAAATCAAGTATAAAACTCCCTCAGGGGAAGTACTAAAGTACTAATATCTTAGGAAATTTGTACAGTCAATTGCTAGTACATTTTTAGTGAACATCAAGTATATATTTATCATAATGAAGTACATACATCCCAAAATCAAGTGTAAATCTCCTTTAGTGAAATAGTAAAGCACTGATATCTCGGGAAATCTTTACAGGCAACTACTATTACATTTTTAGTATACATCAAGCACATATTTGCCAAAATGAAGCACATACGTCTTGAAATCAAGTATAAATCTCTCTTAGTGAAGTACTAAATATAGATATCTCCCTTAATCTGTATAGGCAACTGCTAGTTCATTTTTAATGGAAATCAAGTACATATTTGCCCCAATAAAGTGCATACGTCTTGAAATCAAGTATGTATCTCCCTTAAAGATGTACTAAAGCATAAATATTTTGAGAAATCTGTACATGCAATAGTTAGTACATTTTTAGTAGAAATCAAGTACATATTTGCCATAATGAAGTACATATATCCAGAAATTAAGTACAAATCTCCCTTAGTGAACTACTAAGTGCAAATATATCACATATTCTGTTTAGGCAATTGCTAGTATATTTTTAGTGGAAATCACGTACATATTTTTCATAATGAAATAGATATATTTTGAAATGAAGTATAAATCTCCCTTAGTAAAGTACTAAAGCACTAATATCTTAGGAAATTTGTACAAGCAACTACTAGTACATTTTCAATGGAAATGAAGTACTTATTTACCATAATGAGGTTTAAATATGTCGAAATCAAGTATAAATCTCTCTTACTGAAGTACTAAAAACATATATCTCACATAATTTGTTTTGGCAACTACTAATCTAATTTAAGTAGAAATCAAGTACACAATTCCCATAATGAAGTACAAATGTTTCAAAACCAAATATAAATCTCTCTCAATGGAGTACTAAAGCACTGCTATCTCTGAAAATCTTTACAGTCAACTACTAGTACATTTTCAATGAAAATCAAGTATATATTTGCCATAATGAAGTACATACATCTTGAATTCAAGTATAAATTTTCCTTAGTGAAGTACTAAATACAAATATCTCAACAATCTGTACAAGCAACTACTAGTCTATTTTTAGTGGAAATCAAGTACATTTTTCCCATAATGAAATACATACATCCCAAAATCAAGTATAAATCTCCCTCGATGAAGTAATAACACACTAATATCTTAGGAAATCTATATAGATAGCTACTGGTACATTTTTAGTGGAAATTAAGTACATATTTGCCATAATGAGGTGCAGACATTTTTAAATCAAGTATAAATCTCCCTTAGTGAAGTACTAAAGTATTGATATCTTGGGAAATCTATATAGGCAACCACTAGTGCGCATTTTTATAGAAATTATGTACATACTTGTCAAAATGAAGTACGTATTTTCTTAAATGAAGTACAAAACTCTCTTAGTAAAATACTAAATATAGGTATCTAACACAATCTATGCAGGTAATTGCTAGTGCATTTTCAATGGAAATTAAGTACATATTTGCCATAATAAAGTACATACATCCTAAAATCAAGTATAAATCTCCCTTATTAAAGTATGAAAGCACTTATATCTCAAGAAATTTGTACAATCAATTGCCAATACATTTTCAGTGAAAATCAAATAAATATTTGCATAATGTAGTACAAACGTCCCAAAATCAAGTAGCAATCTCCCTTAGTGGAGTACTAAATACAAATTTCTCACATAATTTGTTTAGGAAAATACTAGTACATTTTCAATGGAATCAAGTACATATTTGCCCTAATAAAGTATATATGTTTCGAAATCAAGTATAAATCTCTCTTAGTGAAGTACTAAAGCATTGATATCTTGGGAAATCTATATAGGCAACTGCTAGTACATTTTCAATACATAATCATCATAGTGAAGTACATATATCTTGAGATCAAGTATAAAAGACACATCAGTACTTGCAAAGAGAACATCAAAAGCAGAATATGTTCACATAATATGTTTGAAAATACGTAGTGAAAAGTAATGATAAATTTTAATGCAATAATCCAAAGCAATCCACAATTACATTACAATTTTAGTACAAATGATACAATCTTACGTTCTTCAAAATTCTTATTATTCTTCATACACACATCTCTAGCAAACACTATTTTCTCTAATTAAGAAACTAGCAAAGATAAAATCAACATGCATCAAAAAATAATGATACAACTTAATATAATAATAAGGATAGAAAAAAAATGTAAATCAAGTAGTGCATCATCAAAGTTAAGCTAATTTGGCTAATTTACTTATTCTTTGCAAGTTCAACTATTATGTCATGTCCAGCTACACCGTTTACACTTAATAACACATCTCTTAATTTGTGATAAGATCTTCAATGTCCTTCTATGGCCTAGATGAGGTAGAAAATTAGGTGCATTAATGACATAGTCATCATCTAAAGGAAACATATGCTTATCAAAAATAGGAACAAGCTTTATCATTGTGTGGTATGCTTCTTGATACATCTCAACTTAGTAGTATTGATCGATAAAGACATGTGGAGAAAGTGACTTTGACTCAATACTAGCACAAGCATGTTTGTATGTTATTTTATCAATCTGCTATGCTCTACATGAAGAAACCTTACTCTATAAATCTACAGCATATGATTTATCATGCTCAATCACCTCGAAGCTCCAACTGCTAGACATGACAACTTTTAAACTACAAGAATTCATATAATTGATTACTAACGTCTTCTCTTGCTTGGGACATAATTGACCAACCATCTTGTGAGATGCTTCTATTTGATCATGCATCATAACCATTATTTGCTTATGTACGTGATCAACCATGGTTGCAAGTGGCATAAATTAGACTGAGTTTACCCAATAGTTCCAACATTCTACTTGATTATTGTATTACCCCCCCCCCCATCAATCCTATTGAATAAGGAATTTGCCCAACATTATAGCTTAGATTGCATAATAAAGTCTTTAGAAAATCACATTGACTCTAAGATGCAGTCTATATATTGGATATACTCTCATCTTGTAGGCAAACATACAGCTTTCACAAAATAAAAGTCCAATGCTTCTTGTTATGTGTGGGGTACTTCCTTAATACTTGAATTTAAAATAATAGGATTGTTAATATACTATATATTATGAATTAGAGTTTATTTCATATAATTGTTTCACAAGTAAAACAAAAGTTCTTGCTTCTTCAAGTTGTCCACTAAGCGTCTCAAATAATATGCATGGTGAATACTAAGAAATGTCATGGGGATGGATGCAAGAAAACCTGGATGTTAATTGGAGAATAAAGTAAATCTTGATAAGCTAGGCAGATAATGAGAATCTAAGATATTTCTTAGCTTAAAACAGAACCACTCTCAATTAATATTATTTTCAAGAGTCCATAATTGCATATGCTAGCATGAATAAATCATCATTAGCATTCTTAATGATAGCACTTAGTAAGCTTCCTTTATATTTATTTTTAATATGAGTGCCACCTAAGAATATCAATGGCTTGCATCCCTTAAGAAAACTAATAAGGCAAGCATGGAAACATATAAACTGCTGATGAAATTTCCAACTAATTGGGTCAATCTCATAATCTACAATACTTTCAAGGTTGGTCCTCTTCACAGCATCACAATACCACCTCAATTTATCATAAGGTCCCTTCTCAGCTCTATAAATGTCATGCATAGCTAATTCCTTACCTATTCATGATTTATGGTATCTAAGTTCCACACCATATTCTCTATGAATATCTTTCAACATGGAAAATGGACAATAACATAGCTATGATCTCAATGTATCCTTCATTATGTTAGCAACCTAAGCAGAATCAACTTTAGGATACCCTATCATCCAAAGATTGGCCTCACTGTATGTATACTTTAGATTGCATTTTTGAATGCCAAATAATTTATTAGTCTTATGCCTTGATACATAGATACTCCATTTCAATTTTAATCGCCACAAACAACTATGATTTTTTTGCTATCATTTTTCTTGTATTGAAATGACTGCATAGTAGGCACCGCATACTTTTAAGCATAATTTTGAACTTCTCAACATTTTTGAATGTTTAACCCTCTCTATATATGCAATGCCTCAATGCATCAATTGAGTTGCTTACTAAAGCTAATTCATTTTGTGATGCATTGGTTGAACCAATTTCCTCATCTAACGCATCCCTTGGAGTTCACCTATACAGTACAATTTTATGTAAAATGAAGTATAAATGTAGAATAGTTGAAGAACAATAATTCAGCAATATAGCATAATTTTAGAAAAATGAAGTACAATTGCAGAATGCTTTAAGTATAAAATACTAGCAATGTATCACAATTTTAGATAATCAATTAGTATAAGACTATAATATAAAATTTCAACAATACAGTACATTTTTAGGTAAAGTAAAGTATAAATGTAGAATACTTGAAAAAGAATAATTCAACATCACAGTACAATTTCAAATAAATGAAGTACAATTGCAAAACACTTCAAATATAAAACTTGAACAATGTAGTTACAATTTTAATTACAATGAAGTATAAATGTAAAACACTTCAAGTATAAAAAGAGTTTTAGGTAAACAAAATAGAATTGCAGAACATTTCAAGTACAGAATTTTACAAAACGCAATACAGTTTACGTATTGTAGAAATATTACCTTAAAACATCGCTGCTCATTCTTTCAATGCTACTAAGTTCATCCTTTCAATTTACTAGAATGTTAATAATATTCATATTCAGTGTCATATACAATAAAACCATATTCATGACATTGTTGTCACTACTCAAAGTCACATACAATTTTTGATGTGGAGCAACATATTGCAAAGTGAAGAGCTCAGGGTTGATTTCACTCCATTTTCTTGCATGATTTAGGTACAAGTCCATTAAAGTCATACTATCTTTAATTGACATTATATAGAGCTGGTCTTTGTAGTGACAACTCCCTAAAACTTGAGTGAACACTTTTCCTTCACTATTGGTTGACATTTTTGGAAAACTAAAAGATGGACAGAATGACCTTGTAATAAACTAGGAAAATAAACTAAAAAAATAACCTGGAAATGATTAAAATAAATTGAGAAACAAGCTCTTCCTTCATACCGTCGAGCTCAGTTTCCTTCCATGACTTCTTTCTTCTATTTCTTGCAATGAAAGATGAATGTAGGGTTTAGTGTTTAGGAGTGGAGATAAAGGGTGTTTGGTTGTGTGGATAGAGAAGACGTAAAAAAATGAGTATGAAAAATATTATACTTAAAGGTACTTTTGCTAAATCAAATGAATAGGAAGTGATCTCTAGAATTTTAAAAGAAATAGGGAGTTCATTCTTTAAAAAATCAAGTGGGGAATAATTTTGAAAATGGAAAGTGGTTTTGGTACTTTATAATAACTCACCCTTGGTATTATGATGTGTTTAACTGTACAATCAAAATAATAAAATGAAAGGACAGAAAATAGATTGTTAATAAATCATTGATTGATTTGTCTAAGTTGCACAAGTATATACACTTAACCGCCCTCAGTTAAAAAGAAGTATATAAAACTTTTGTCTATATATAACCTGACTCATTCGAAAAGCTAACTCGAGAGATGAGAATTGTCCAAAACTATATATAGAGACTACTACTTATTTATTTCACTTATGTGAGACTCTAACACATCTTTTGCATGCATAGGAATGAACATTTTGAGCATGGAATTATATGATATGTGTGGTCCAATAATACTAAGCAATTTAACATCGGGACTAGGTGGCTCTAATACCATATTGAGGAATGGAAGTTGGACCTAAACCATTCCAAAAATTAACTTGAGAGATGAGGAATTTCCAAAATCATATATAAAAACTAATTAATACATTTAGTAGGTTGACCACCTTCAAGTAGATTGATAATACTAAGTATTTGGCAACTCTGGTACAACACTTTCATAAAGGGTTGATAGCCTTTAGGTTGATCCCCAAGGCACTAGAGCTCATTTCTACCATTTAGCTTGGACAGTTGTATTAAATGCATGGCTACACTTTTTGACAATCACCGTTCTTTGCAATAAATATAGCCATCAACCTATGTTCTCTATACTAAATGCACTCAGACAACGAATTTCAATAGAAAATTTATTTTTGTACTATCTTAGGTAGTATAAATCCACTTAAGCATTGACTTGACTAAAAAAGACCTAAGGTTATTCTATGACTAAAATAGTGCCATTGAGCCTCACAAAGGTCTTATAGTAATTTCGACCCTAAGTTTTTGCTATTATAGAATGTGCCTGCCTTTCAAAATTAGTTATAGATAAGCACTCTTTAAACTTGTTCTCTTGGCTAATTTGTGGTCCCATTATCTTTCAAAATTTATTCTAATTTAAGTTTTTGAGAGTCTTAATCGGGGGCTACTTTGGCAAACTTAACATGCTCACTGTGGTCGCGGATTTGATCCCCACTCTTCAACTTGAGCATCAACCTCATATTGCTATAAAACACACTTAAACATGTTACCTTCCTTATGAAATCCACCTCATTTTCTATGTTTCCAAACATTGCTTCATCAGTTGTTGCCATTTGCATAATGTGAATTTGCAACTAGAAAAATAGTGTGCACATAGCAAACTATTTTCATGACAGAAAACCACATCCTAAATTCTAGTAAATGAAAGTCTAAATTCCCATACACTCATCTCCATTTCGTTAAACATAATAAAGGGGAGTCACTACAAAAATTCTTTATCATATTAATACTGAAGAATTGAAAATTGATAATGCTCAGGTTGATTTTCTAGTTGAAGTTTATTTTAGGTTTACTGCATAAAGGGTATACCAATGCTTTAGTTCTAGAGTGTCACATATCATAGAGCATCTTCTCAACCTAGCCAACAAGTATATGACCTAAGATGGGATGAATAAAATGAAATTTGATGTCCTGAATCAAGAGAAAAAGGGCCACTTGAAGAAAAATAAAAGTAAAGAAAAAAAAAATAAAAATGATGACACATAGGACTAACCTCAAAAGGAAATAAAAAATATCATCCATTAGGAGGTTTCACCAATCACCAATGCACACCTCTCAACATGACAAGAAAAGAAGTTCTTATAGCCATTCAAAATGAGCATATCTTGAAAAGGCCAAGCAATGTAGCACAAAAGCCAGATGCAAAATATTATAAGAAGTATTATACCTTTCATCAATAGAAATAGCATAATAGTGAAGATTATTTCCAATTACACAAGAAAGTAGAGCACCATATTCACCAAAGTCACCTAAAGAAGTTCAGTGGAAACAGGATTGAGTCCCAATAAGATCATCAACCTTTAAAAAGGAGCAGTCGAGAAGTCCAAAAAAGAAATGGGGTAGGAAAATGGACGAGAGCTTGTCTCTTCGAGTAGTAATTGATACTATTGTGGGAGGGTAACTTGAGAGCACAACACCAATTTCTCTATCTTTTTCACACATCAGGATTTGAAGCACTTATCACTCCACCATTTTGATGAGCGTCAGATTGCCCCTTGGTGTTTCATTTTAGAGATCGCCAACTATGTTGTTGGAAAAATTCTTGTTGATAGTGAAAGTTTTATCAAAATTATTTTCTATGACACTTTGAAGAAAATAGACTTGGGAAAAATACAGTTTGAGCCTACTCGAACCCCACTTGTTGGTTGGGGTTTTTTGAGATTGTTCCAATGAGATGCATCTAATTTGAAAAGGGTGTAATGCTAAGGGTCCAATTTAAAATATTTAAGAACTGAATTCTAACTTACATTACACCAATCCATGGATTTATATCATGCCTATATAATGGATTAAGGTCATATTGTTACCTTTCAAACAAAATCCAATCAAAAAATCGAAGTAGAGTTTCCTTTTCCGAAGGCAGACTGCCTCTGGCAAAGCAGAGTGTGATCAACTTTTGAGTAGGCAAATCACCTCATAATTAAGCCAAATTTGGACCAAAATTTCAACAACTCGATAGAGAACGTACGCGAAAAATTTAAGTAGCAAAATCCTCTGGAAAGACCTCAAAAAGATTCCAGAAACACACTGCTCGAACAGAGGATTACCAAATCAAGCAATCCAAAATTCGTCTTATCTCTAATGCCAAAGTCCACACACCAATTGACAATACTTTTCTATGAAATTTAGCTGAAAAAATTAAGGAGAAAGAGTGCTGGTAGGAGGCCAAAAATGGTGAGGAAGGTGAAGAAGAGAGTGAAGCCTCAACTCATGAGAGAATTGCTTTTGAAGGGAATTTTAGATCTAACTTTTAGATGCACAAAATGTGTGTATTTTCTTAGTGCTTGCCACTCCCTCCTCTCTCTCTCTCTCTATATATATATATATATAGTGGAGATGGTGTGATGCCAAGGTGGCATCACACCTTCCTCAAGATGGGGGTGCCACCTAAGTATGCCAACTTGCAAACATCTTGCAAGTTGTATGTTAATTTATGTTGAATTTGAATTTAATTTAAAATCTACATTTAATCTGATGAAATGTTTACCTACTTAAATTCTAATTCAGTACCCAATGAATATTTCATTTAATTCTTCCTCCAAAATCAATTCTTCATTTTAATTAAATTAAATACTTTAATTTAATTAAACTTTGACTTAACCTTTAAGTCAACTAACTTAACTCTTTAAGTTAAATTTTGTTAACTTAACACTTTAAGTTAACTTGATCAATTGATAGATATGAGACATCAAATTAAATTAACACTTAATTTAATTTTTTTAATTTAACTCCTTAAATTAGTTAGATGAATTTAACAATTAAATTAATCAAGCTAAGATGATTAAAAATTACGCCAATCAATTCCCTCAATTTTCAGCCACCTAGGAATTCTTCTAACACTTAGAAAATTCCCCTCAATATTTAGGATTGCTAATTGGATTTTGTGTATGACCTATTAGGTTTTACCGCTCATTGGACATAGGCTCACAATCTTTGTGACTTTAGAATATCATGTATCATATTAGCTTAAACTCCTTTAAACTAATTGACTCAATTCAATTAATTTCTATTAATTGAAGAGTATGCAATCTCCATGGTCGATGTCCAACCTCAAGCCCATGAAACACAACAATTGGCCGAATGATGCTTTTGGTTAACCATTCAAGCTCTATGTGTACCATGCAAATACGGTCCTTCCATCTCTTATCTCCATGAAAGAGGCCTGGAGCAAGATATTTGTTGGCCCTTTAATAGCCTTGATACTATGCATCTATTCTTAATGTCCGATTCCAATTTGTGACCTCATCTTTGAAAAAATCTTTTTCCAAATTGTCACATTGCCTTGGCCAAGGATTCCTTGGAATCGATCATCATAGAATGTGTAGAAGATACACTCATCCTTCACAAAGACGAGGAGCCAAATCTGATCTTGGATCTCATAAACCTTCATGTCTAAGTAGATCATGTCCAATCACCATTAAAGAGCTTGCTAAGTGGCCAAGATGGAGTCAAAGCATGAGGACCTAAACACAAGGTTACAATGAATCCTTAGGTCAAAAGACTAATTATATGTGCTAGCGTAAGCTAAAGAACTAGTCATTATTGACTTGCCACTACAGTTATCTAGTGGATTCTTTGGGTAAGTCTTTAGTATCTTATTCTCTAACAAGCACCCACTAATATGCACCCATATCTCATATGATTTGCTCATGAAATAGAGCAACATCAAACCCTTAGATTATGCATCATTAGTGCAAGCCTATCCAAATTTTAGATGCCCTATCTCATAATATTCTATGACTTGGGATATTTAAGATCACGATTATATAAGACTTATTGCATGATCACCACTTAATGTGTGACCAAGTCCTATAGTTTTGTGTGATTTAGGGGTTTCAACCATATGCTAGTGAAATAATAAAAGTATAAGATGAAGATGGTCATTTATAAGAATATCATTCAATCAAAATTATATCACAAGTGAAATAGTTTTTCACACCAATCTTATTAGCTAGCGGGGTACTATTCCAACATAATTGACCTCCTCGCACATTACTATTTCGACAAGGAGGACCCTTATTATCAAGTACTTGGTAGTTAGTAGGTGCATCATTCATCTACAATACAATCTCTGATAAGCTTGCTTTAGATGACTTTCGAGCTATTGTCTCTGCAACCACCTAAAGTGAAGTCGCCTATATATTATAGGAACTAGTGAAGTATTGTGCAACATCATGGAGGCTTGAAAGTGTTACAAAATTTTTATTAACATTGCATCAAACAAAGCCCTTATGCTAAAGTCTACCTCAATTGAAGATATTCCAATCTTCGACCTTCTTATGGAGAAAACAAGAAAAGGAACTCAAGGACATCATAATTCATCATATTGAGGAGTACAAAACCAATGAGCTTGAACTAGGGAACTCGAAAAAGACTAGCACGATTATAATCCAACTAGAAATAAGAATGAAATATATGCTGATTGAGTATTTGAAAAAGAATAATGACGTTTTTGCTTGGATTGCATCTGATTTGCATGATATGGATCTTGATATGATCGTGCACATGATTAATGTGGATCCCTCCTTCAAACTTGACAAGCAAAAGAAAAGGATCTTTCAAGAATAAAAGAACAAAATCATCAAGGAGGAAGTCAACAAACTCCTCGATGTGGGCTATATAGTAGAAATCCAATTTACTAACTAGTTATATAATACTATATTTGTCCTCAAGAATGAGAGAAAATGGATAATATATATTAAGTTTACTAATTTAAATAAAGTGTGCCCGAAAAATACATACCCACTATCTCGAATAGATTTAATGGTTGATTCGATTGTAGGTTGTGCGCTACTTAGCATGATGGGTGCCTTCAAAGGCTATTACCAAAATCTCAATGGTCATGAAAGATCAAGATAAGATATTCTTTATTTATTATTTTGGAAGGTGTATTATTTTTTTTCTTTCATCAAGCACTTTAGCATGAACAATATAGCGAAATGAGATCAGTAACTCAATAGAAGTATATATGTTGATGAGATGATAGTAAAAAGTGTTGAGAAGGATGACCATCTCAGAGACCTTGATCATAACTGCTCCATACTTCCAAAACTTGAAATGAAGTTAAATCCATCAAAATACACATTTGGAGTTCAAGTTTTCGAGCTATATGGTGAACTAAAGAGGGATGAAAGCCAATCCTCAAAACATTCAAATTATCTAGGGTATAACTACTTCGAAGTCAATAAAAGAGGTATAGAACTAGTGGATCAAATAGTCTCCTTTAATAGATTGATAGCAAATTAGTGAATAAAATCTCTCTTTTTTTTTTTCTTTAAGATTTTGAGAAATGTAAAGAAATTTTAGTGATCGATAAATGTGGCAAAGCTCTTGATAATTGATGATGTAAATTTTTGAAGGATTGTAGGGAGAAAGCTTATACTAGAGCTTACAATAGATAGTGCTGGTCAAGTCTTGCAATCACAAGGAGCACGTCATGCTTGCAAAAGTGGCCCTTGATTAAGATCTTCTGGTGCCTAAATTAGGTCAAGTATTTAAGAATGTAAGTTAATAGAGTGAGGGTGAGGGCTAAAGTAAGTGTACTTGCATACTTGAAATACTTGCAAGTTGGGGATATTTATAGTGCAAGATTTATCTTGAAAATAGAAGGTCCAAATCCCTATGAATAGTGTGGTAATTTATCCTTGCCTTTAGGAGCTCTAAAGGTCCTTTAAGGTATATCAATCACCATACGTTTGGCCAATTAGAAATATGGTAGCAAATATTTTGTAGTTAATGTGGTTTTGATAGGTTGATAACACATTTAATGTGGATAGAATTGTTGGTTTGACAATATTAAATGCAAAAATGACAGTTTGAGTGAAGCTGGGGAGTATTAACTGTGAAAGAGTTTCCAAATAGAGTTTACCCGACCTTTTGAGGTTGGACTTCTAAATAATTTAGTTGCTACCCTCTTTTACCCTAATTGAGATGAGTACACAAGATAGGTCAAGTCTTTATGAGGTCAATAAGCTGATCGGAAGTCGAGCAGATATAGATGGCACAAAGTTATCTTCTGATTCTTTTTACCAGGTGGAATTAACCTCCAAAGTTTTAACTAGGCTAGACAATACCACATTATCAACATTCCAAGAAAGTAGTTTTCTGATTGACTA
This sequence comes from Jacaranda copaia, assembly GCA_014898725.1. Taxonomy (NCBI): domain Eukaryota; kingdom Viridiplantae; phylum Streptophyta; class Magnoliopsida; order Lamiales; family Bignoniaceae; genus Jacaranda; species Jacaranda copaia. Next base: position 375,882 of record JACGDI010000821.1, read on the forward strand.
AGTCAAGCTTTATATATTCTTTCCTTATAACTCTCCCTAGTAAGCCCAGTCTAGTTGTGGTTGAGAGTTTTGAGCTCACCCATATCAATCATCTCGAACAATTCTTGACAAACCTCACTATTTTTAGCTAAACCCAATTTTGTTAAAACTTTGTATCTTTATTTAGCTATTTCCATTGAAATAATTAGTTCTATTTTAGTCTACATTGATGAGTTAGCCTATTGACCAATCTCCAATGCCTATATCAATGATTAGGCCTTCAGGCAAATGCCTTCCTTGGCACTTTCAACTAAAGCTATTTATTTTGATTTTGTTGTAGACATTTTAACTAAAGCTTGCAATAGTGTATTTAATCTAACAAAATAACTCAACATGAAAAATATGTAACTTGTCATCGACCTCCTTCTGTCTAGTAGTAGGCTCAAGCTGGTTATATCTCAAATATCTATCTCCATGATCTCTTAGATAGCACATTATCCATTTCACAGCCTATCAATGCATTTTTTTCCCCAACATGTTCATATATATATATATATATATATATCTATGTTAACTATATGTGAAACATATGGCCAACTCATGGCGTGCAACAAGCTTCCAATTACATTAGCATAGGACACCCAAAAATATGTGCTTTAACTCCTATGTAATACTAGGGAACAACTTTATTGAGAGCCTAAATAGAGTTACAAAAGGCGTATTGACCGACTTGGTCTAATCTATCTCAAACTTCTTAAGTACTTTCTCAGTGTAATTTTGTGAGACAAGTATGACATGAAAAGCATGTATATATGACGATCTCCATATCCAATACACTTTTAGTAGCTCCAAATTCTTCATTTCAAACTCTTCACTAAATTGAGCTTTCAACAAGTTGATTCAAAACAGATTTTTGTTTTGGAGGCCATCAATGTGTCATCAATGTACAACAACAAATACACAAATGCCCATAACCATAATTCATATGAAACACACAACTATAAGCATGTGCTCCTAGTCTATCCATTCTTAATGATAAAGCCATCAAATATTTTATAATTCTAGGAGACGGTTTTAAATCATATAAAGATTTTCTTAGGAGATATATAGTCTTCCTTACCTAAAACTACTCCTCTAGCTGATGCATAGAAATCTCTTCCTTTAGTTCATCATTTAGAAATTTAGTTTTAACATCCATTTGCTCTAACTCCATATCAAATATAGTTACCATGGCAAGCAACACATAATAGAAGTTTGTTCACCACTAGTGAGAACACTTTGTAGAAGTTGATTCCCCCTCTCTGTGTGAAGCCCTTCACTACCAACCATGCTATATATCAAGCATCCTCAACCCTTGATGTGATTCATTCCTTTTTTTGAATACCTTTTCACTAATCACATCCTATATTTGTGAAGAGACCCAATCTCCTTACTCATGACAACCAAACAATTCTTTGATTTTAGGCTAGTGATCTCCTATTGTTCAACTATCTTCAATTTCTGTAGCTCAATGTTACTTTTTCATTGAATTCCTCAAGTTTACTTCATGGTGGACATTGTCGTCGGTCAAATTGGCTCCAATACTAGTTTGTTATGCTCGATTTAAATGATTGATTGGTATTATGAATATGAAAAAATAAGAAAATAACATAATTTAACCTGGTCCGATTTTAATCCCTCCTATGTCCTTATTAAGGAAGATAAAATTAATGAGGGATAGCCTTGGTGATGGAAGTAATTGTTAATTATTGGAGCGGAAGACTTTTGTAATGGTGGCGACATGTGGTGATAGATGAGTTTGGGTTGTTTGTTACTTGAAAGTGATGAGGGAAAGGGATCGGGGGAACCAATAATGAAGAAGACACTCATTTTCCTTTTATTTTTTTCTTTCTTTCATTTCATTCTTTCTTTCTATTTTTTTGCTCACTTTAGTGTATTGCTTTGGTATTTTCTCTTTTTTTTATTCAAAATTATATTTAAATATGTTTTTCTAGCTTCTAAATATGAAATTTTATGAATAATAAATATATTTATAAAATTTACTATAAATAACTTTAAATATCATAATTATATATGTTAGCTTAAAATATTTAGCTTGAGATACAATAATTTTGTATTTTTATGTAACAATTTTGAATTATTATGTTTTTAATTATATGTAAATATGAATGAATCAAACTCACAAAGAAGACATAACATATAAAGAATTGATATATATAATATTTTATTTTTTTTTGAATTTAAAATAAAAAAGAATATAAATCTTTATAAGGAAAAATATAATATTTATAATTAAATTATATACATTAGTATTCTAATGAAGCTCATATATTCTATTTGGTATTCAAAATTATGCTAATGATATAATATAAAAGCTAATAAATTTTTTACATGTTTTAAAAAATTTTAATTTTTTAAAATCTTTTTAAGTATTTTAAACTGTAAAATGTATGAAACACCATAATCATTTTGCGATATTGTAATAGAATTGGAACGGTAGTCTTTGTTCCACTCTTTGTGATCGTTCTCTCATTCTAAATTTGACCCTCACGAGTCATAAGAATATTCTTGATACAAGACTAGGGTTTGAAATAAAAAAACTAAAATAAAAGGCTGCGACCCTAATATTGTGATTGCTTGCCAAACATTTTTCATGTTTCATGTCTTTAAGACCCATATTAGGGTTGAAAGCATGCTTGATTGTGAAAAATGGTCTCATGTCTTAGAGAAATAAGGATTAATAGTGGGATTCTTGGCCTTGGAATTAGGGGTGTTTGCGGTTCGGTTAGGATTGATTTTAGAACAAAAAACTAACCAATTCAAACTATATAATATATATTGAATCAATTTGAATTGATTAGATTTTTATTGTAAATTCAATTAAATTCATTTTAAATCGGTTTGGATTGGATCAATTAATTCAGTTTTTAATTTAAATTTTTAACTAAAATATTTGACAAGCTACTATTGATAATTAAACTAATTTAATCAATCGATTTGTAAATTTCATTTAGTTATCATATCATACAATATTGTGGAATTAAGTTAAATTATGTAAGAACATACAACTATAAAATTATAAGTCAACAATAATTATTCCTATGTATTTGATATTTGAAAGTGAAAAAATCCTAAATTTAGTATATTTTAATTTATTTGTATATTTTACAATTAAAATATATGTGTTTTATATTATTAATATATAAATTTCAGCTCAATTTGGATTGAATTGGCTTTTGAGGTAAAAATTGAAAATCGATCCAATGTAATTGATTTTTAGAACACAAATTTAATTTAATCCAAAAAAATTCGATTTTGATCGTTTTTTTAATTTTTTGGATTAATTCATCAATTTTTTTTGAATTAAATTGGATTTGAACATCCTAGAAACAACATTTTTTGTGACGAGCCAACTGCATCTCCATGCGATTTCTGACACACCTATAACCCCACCCCCAACCCCCTTCCCCCTCCCCCCCACCCCCCAAAAAAAAAGAAACGCTCGAGAATCTTGCTTCTCATTCTTATGGTGGGAAATAAGATTTTCTTTTTATTCAAAAACAAAGCAATAAATATTTTTATAATGTTTCATTTGGCAAATTTATTTATAGCATTTTACATTATTGTTTTATAAAGTTAGTACATTTGTTGGATTCACTATTTTTGATGAGGGTATCTTAAAACTTATATTTGAAACGATAATTGATAAATTAGTCATATAAATGAGAGATGTATTTTGATGGATTTATAATAATTAGTTTTTATTTATTTATTTTATTATAATAATCATTATATTTTATCTCATAACTAATCATAACATAAATTCTCATTCTCATATTTTTAAAACACAAAAACAACCCAAAATTTTTAAAATATGAAAATTGAGGCAAATTGGTGCGGCCGCTACGCAGCTTCAATTTTTTTTTTTTTTTTTTTTCTCGCAGCATGGAAAGCTCTGTTTTGGAATTCAAATACTCCACTAGCTAAGCTAAAAATTTTCGAAATACGAGAGACAAGAAAACACATGCTTATTGCCTTAAAAACAAATTCTTTAGGGGCCGTTTGGTTTTATTTTTTGCCGGCATGTTCATTTTCTGATAAAAAAATAATAAAAAGTTATTTATAAATATGTTGTTGAAAATAAAATATTGTTTGGAAGTTTTGTTTAATATGTAGTAATTATATCTAATTAAAAATGAATTGTATTTGAAAAATATAGTATTTTTATATTAAAAATCGTGTAAATGTGAATATCAGAAAATAAAAAATAAAAATAAAAAGAGAATATAATAATGTATTTGAAAAAATATATTGAAAATAAAAATACATATAAAAATAGAGAAAAAGTTTATAGATTTTTATTTTCATTTTTAGGATAAATGAAATGGATCTTTCAAAATAAAACCAAATGGGCACTTACTATAATTTTATTAAATTACGTATCGTATTAAAATTAAAGTTATTATAAAAGTAATTTATTCATGAGTACTGTGGAGATTTTGAAATGCTAATTGGGGATTTTGTGGAACTTATCCTATTTTAAAAACAGACATTCATTGGGGGTGGGCGAAGGAATAAAGGTAAGACTAGAGTTGTAAACGGATATTAAACGGATCGAATAGACTCTATCCGTATCCATATTCATTTAAGTTTTACAATATCCCTATCCCTATCCGTATTCGACGTATATTTTTTATTAACATTCAAATTCGTATCCGCCGGACATTATCCGAATTCGAATATATTCGTATTTGATTATAAATATTTCGAATATCAATTTATAAGTATTCGAATATTCGTTTATGAATATCCGAATATTCGAATTTGTTAACTTATAATAAAATGCATATTTTTTCTAATAAATTTCATTTAAAAAAAATTATAAAATAAATAATATAAAAAAATCTAGAAAAAAAACAAACAAATAATAAAATTAGCATACTTTAAAGATCAAAGATAATTTTTATTTTATTGTAGTAATTAATTTTTTTAAATTTAAAATTTAATTATTCATTAATTTGTTATATGTTGATTAATGTTATCATTTATATATTGATTTTTCAAATTTTTTTGATTTAATATTATTCAATTATCATCCTTATCGACTAATTTTTTAATTAATTCTTTAATTATTAATTTATACATATATTTATTTATATATAGATTATGAAATTTCATATTAAAAAAATAAAAATAATTTATTATATATAATAGTATCTTATATATGGCAATTTTTTAAATATTGTTTATATATTAAAATACATAAAAATATAATATATTATATATAATATTTTTTTAATATTATTTATCGAATATGAATAATGAATTTAATTAAATTATTGATAATTGAATATATAAACGAATATATCAAATGAATATATATATCCAGAGTAGATATTAAACGGATCAAATAAATATTTATTATATTTATATATATTTACAGTTGAATGTCTACTTATCGAATATAAATAATATTTAATTTAAATAATAATTTTATAAATAAATTTAAATGTAATCGATAAATAAATTTTTAAATATTTATTTATAATCCTAGAGAAGACCATTGTTGATTGAAAAATGGTACAGAAAAAGCTGTAGTGCATGATGTGACTGGAGGGCCAGACTTACAGCGCTCCTTCTCTCTCAAATCTATCCAACATCTACTCTCAGTAGTTAGTACTCTAAATTTAAACCAAATTTGTTTACACACACACACAGACTCCCTCTCTCTCTCTCTCTGACCTTTCCTTCATCCTATTGGCCATTTAAACTCGCCCCCACTAGACTGGATTGAGGACAGCCGAGCCTGAACAAGACGCTCCTTTGCTACAAAACAAGACATATGCTCCATCAAATTTTTGTACATCATTAATTAATTTGTGTGACAAAATAGTTTCATACCTAGAGAGTAAGAAGCATATATCTGCTTTTTTTTTTCTTTTTCTTCTTTTGTTGATAAGATAGACAGCACAATGTATAGATACAAACTAGTAGGTATGCTTTTATACAATTGAACATTCTTGTTTGTGTAATACTGGAAACTCGATATTTTGGGCTCATCTACTATTAGTTAAGTATAATACATTTGATTTATTTGTCATTATTACATTATAAGAATATGCATCGATTATGGTCCGCCTCCACTCCTAGCTGCGATTTTAGTTAATCTGTCTGAAAATTTCAAGTAATTTTGTGTGCTAATAATAAATGCATACAAAGCATTTATCATTACAAATTAAGGAATAATTATTTGTTAAAAGTTTCTGTATTCAGAATGAAAGATTCAGTTGTTGCTGTTATTATTATTAACTTGTCAATTCAATTATTTTTGCAAAAATAATTATTGAATAAATTCAAGTTACCTTGAAAACTTTTAAAAATTAAAATTATCAATATAAAAATTAATATACTGAACATAATAATATATATTTTGACTTTCTAGTTTTGTGCGTTGGCCATTAAATAATAACTATTTAATAAAATAATAATACCGACAACCACCTTAAAAAGGGCGCCTTAGTAGTGTTGCGGCTGGAAGGAAAATGGGAAAAATCAAAGAATGTTTACACACAGGGTTATCTGCAAAACGGATCGGGTCATTTGTAGCTTCTTTAGCCAGAAGAACTTAAAGCGAGGTCTGTTCGTTGTTAATTATCTGACCCAAGGGTTTAAGGTAGGGTTTAAGAGAGTTTAGAAGGAAAAAGGAAAAGCAAAAGTCACATTCTTTCTTGTACAGATAACTCTCATACAGATATATAACTATATATTTATAAATAAATGCGTACACAGATCCCCATGGAATGCTGGGAGGAATGCTACCCATTTTCCAGCATACGTTTGCTTTGCTGAAATTCATTCTTTTTGTTTTGTTTAAAGGGACCGCTATACGTTGAGTAGTGTGTGTGTGTACGTCTGTGAGATAGAAAGAGTGGTGGTATTTTGTGAAGAAACAGAAGAGGTTTTCTTGTTTATTTCTCATGATAGCTTCTGCAGCAAGACTACAAAAGAAGATTTAAGTTTCTTGAGAGAGAGAGAGAGAGAGAGAGAGAGAGAGAGAGAGAGAGGAGAGGTGGAACATGAAATGATTACTCTATTTTTCCCCCAATGATTGAATTGCCTTGAGGATCAGTAAAGAAAAATACATATATACCAGTGTGTGTTTTGTGTGTGTGTCTGCGCGAGCAGAACGGGGATCAAATTAGAAGATGATGAAGTCGTCCATGAACGATGAGAATGGCAGCAACAGTACAAATATCAATAACTGGTTGGGATTTTCTCTCTCACCCCACATGAAAATGGAGGCTAACACTGCTTCAGATCCTCATCATCACTTGAGCAGCCATCATACACAATCTGCTGCCCCTCCTACTGCAACCACCTTTTATCTTTCCTCTTTCAATAATTCTGCTGCTGTCTGTTATGGTGTAGCTGAAAATGGTGACTTTCACTCCCCTTTGTCTGTAATGCCGCTCAAGTCAGATGGTTCTCTTTGCATTATGGAAGCCCTTTCCAGGTCACATTCACAAGGTTTGTTAAATTGTTTGCCTGCTTTTTTCTCCTTTCAAATTCATTATTATCTATTTACTCTTTGTTTATCTTTTTCTTTATTTTTAATTATTAAAAGAGAGGGCCCTTTCTCTTCTTGAAGGTGTGTTGCCAAATTCCTCTCCCAAACTGGAAGATTTCTTAGGTGGTGCAACAATGGCAACTCATCAGTATGCAATCCATCCAAGGGATGCCATGGCTCTAGGCCTAGACACTGCATTTTATAACCAAGAGGCCTTTAGACAACAACAACAGTATTATTCTGGGCTTCACTGCAACGGTATCTACCAGACAACAAACGAGGAGCAACACAACAAGCAACCTCAACTTGTGGGCTGCAACACTCGGATTTCTCCAACGTCTGAGGATGAAATACCATGCTTGAAAACATGGAATGATCATCACCATGCATTTGAACAGCAGGTTAATAACAATAGTGGTAGTAGTAGTAATAATAATAATAACAATAATAATAATAATAATAATAATAATAATAATAA